>JBBBDQ010029748.1:177500-193720 GCA_037127315.1 Ascarosepion bandense | reverse complement strand
ATCTATCTATCTATCTATCTATCTATCTTACCAGATCTTAAGTGGAAAACCTAAATACAATCCATAGCTAGCGATTAAAAATGGTCGGTTCTTTGTAAAGGTCCAGAAAGTACCTGACTCCTACTATGTTTTATCTATATAAGAACCAGACCAGACCAGACCAAACCAGACAGAAAATAGAAAACTACTGCCATATTCGGTATGGAGCAGCTCAATCCTTACTTTCCATCTTCGACAGAGTTCAAAAGCGTTTACACGAGTGAATTAATTTCAACTGTAATACGCCTTTGTCGCTAATGAAGCATTGCACTAAATCATCGCTATTTGCATGGAAAAACTTCTGACAGGCTACACTCCTTAATTTCACCCGTTCAGACCTTCACAGATAAAACACACCATGCAATTTACAATGATCCCCATCTTTTTTGCATTCGATTAGTAAAGAGGAATTTCCATTCGGGCAACTTCTGCAATCTTCACTGGGTGTCCCATACTTTCAACCTTGTGCCACATCCAAGCTACGCTTTATCTATCTATCTATCTATCTATCTATCTATCTATCTATCTATCTATCATGTATGTGTGGTCCAGTGGTTTGTTTTGCCGCCGATATCTGTGTTAACACGTAGTCACAAGTCATCGTGATTGAGGGTTTGTTCATATTGGCCTTGTTATAACTGTCGATCACGTTATATGCTTTTTCTCCGTTTCTCTCTCTTAGAAAGCGTAACAAATGTCTACACAACATCGTTTCAGTATAAACCTCATATTGGTTCTGTGGGTATTGAACAAATATAAATGTGTCTGTAACTGTGACAGGGACAGTCTAATCATCCTAGTAACCACTTCTCCGACAATTTTCATGGATGTTATGCCTCTGCTGTTGATATTTTATCCTCATGTTTTGAGTGGAACGTAGTAATTCATTTTGTTTTGTTTTTGAAATCAAGCGTTCATTCCAAGCTTTTGCGTTCCGCGCGCCACTGGAAATGGTTAGAAAAAAATGACCAGAGAACTTGGTAAAAGCATCTGGAATGATAATTATGGAAAATTTTTACATTTCTTAACTTCAGCAAAGTTTAACTGGTATGGGCGTTCGGTAGAAGAAGGCAGACTTTTTAGCGTGTATATTGTCATTATACTCGCCCAATAGCAAGAGTGCTCTAATCCATTACTGAATGAGCGATGCGTACATGCCAGAGTAGCTACTGTTTTTCAAAGTCTACCATTCTTCCAGAGTGCTCAATCAGGGTGTTAGAGCGTAAATATATATATATATTCGAACCTGCGTCCCATAGAGGAACCGTCTTTCGGCCACGTAGGACATGCTTTAAACAATATTGACGTCATTGTGCTAACCTGAGGAACCTTTCAGCCAACACACATTTCAAGGGTATTCGTTGGCGTTATTATCAATAATAAAGCAGGACAAGGAAAAACAACAACAGTTTTACTTACAAAACGGGGAAAAGAAGGAGCTCATTTTAAAGTAAATTTTAATCAAAATAATTAAAATGTAAGAGGGGGTGTAAATACACAGCTCGATAAGAATGATAAAATAGAAAAATATAACACTCACAGACCCTCCAGTAGTTGTAAGGAGCGAATAAATCGGCTGATGAATCTTAAGGCAAACAGCTTCCAAAACTCGTAAATGATAAGCTGAACGAGCACTTTGCTGGACAGAAAGCCATGTATCCTCGTACTGAGAAGCACACTCCTGATTGTCGAGCAAATGTTGACCTATTGCTGATTCCAGAACCGCCTCAGTTGTTTTTATGGACCGTTGCGGGCTACTCGAACGGAGATTTGCAGGAACGTGCTGCGAAACTCGCGTCTCCAACCTAAGATTGGTTCATCCTATGTAAACAGCGTCACAGCGGCATTTGAATTGATAAACAACAGAATTTCTGCAAAAATAGGACAACCTATCTTTAGTAAAGGAAGGAAACGCAGTTCTAGTTTGAAAAAACAGCACGTAATTTAACTGAAAAGTACCCTAACGAAACACATGCCGAAACCTTGTCAGTTACAATTTGACACCTCCTACCAAGCCACGGCAATTTTAAATATATCGGACAGCAACTAGGTCTAGAGACTACTAGCTTTTTATAGGGCTGACTTTTCTATCAATCATTGACTATATTAGTAGGATAACCATTCGCCTAAAAAATACCTTGCAGGTACACAAGTTCACTTTCTAAACATTCAAGGGAACAAATTTTAAGGGCACGGTGAATCAGAGTCTCAATCAAACCTATCTTGCGGTACTTTGGAACAAACGAGTTCCAGCTGGTTTATAAACTATTAAACGTGGGTTTACGAAAAACTGTAGTGACGAAAACCCCGTCCTGGCGCTGAACTAAGACATTCAAAAATGGGAGAGACCTGTCCTTCTCTACTTCCATAGTAAATTGGAGGGAGGGACGTAGAGAATTTAATTGAGCCCAAAAATTATCAGCATCACTGACGTCATCAAACATTGAGAAAATATCATCGACATATCTTAAATACACTAATGGCTTGTCGACCTTTTAAATAGTAAGCGTTCAAAATGACCAACAAAAATGTTGGCAAGAACAGTACCCAAAGGACTGCACATCACAACGCCGTCAGTCTGAACATACATTGTGCCATCAAAACTGAACTCAACTCCTTCCATTGCTAACCGCATACATTCCAAAAACAGTTCTTCAGAAATGACAGCGGGGCCCAAATTGCCTCTGTATAGCATATCAGCACAAATGTTAATGGTCTGATGTAGTGGTACATCTGTGTATAGACTGACTATAGCATACGATACCATAAATTTATCTTCAGAGGAAAACTCTAAGTTTCTAACGAAACTAGAAAAAGTGAAGGAGTCTGAAATATTGCATGTGGACAGCACGTTAGACACAGGTTGGAGTAGTTCTGCCAACCATTTGACCAACTCGTGTTGTACGGAGCCCACCATAGACAAAATCGGTTTAAGTGGGACTCCTTCCTTATGTACTTTAGGAAGGTCGTACATTTTAGGATGTTGCGATCCAACGGGCCTTATTCTACTGTAAATGTCTTTTGAAATCAAACTGCCTTTATACGCAGAAAGTAGTCATCGTTGTGTCCTGGCTTCTACTTTACTGGTATTATCAAAAGTATCGGCGGGACCAATCACTTTAAACTTAGCAGGATCATCCAAAATAACATGCATTTTATCAAGATAATCCTGCTTATCCAAAATGACAACACCGGAACCTTTATCTGGTTTGGTAATATATATTACTTCCCGCAAACATTATGATTTTATAGTTCGGAAATGAACACTCCGCCAAGCGAAATAATCTCTTTCACAACTCAGCGAGGAGTATTCATTAGCCAACTCAAACAATTTGGCTTTAATATCTGAACACTTCTCAGATGACCTGCGAACATGTTGAGTAATTTGAGCATACAACAACTCAAATTCCGAATAAATTTGTTCCCTATTAAATTTAGAAGGAGAGATACAATATTCCAAGCCTCGGGAGAGAACTGAAAGTTCAATCCCGCTAAGAGTAATGCTTGAAAAATTGAATATATGTCGATTTAGATCGCCATCAATAGATTCATGCCTTCTAGTAATTAGGTAATTTAAATACTTGCCGCCTCTCTCACCTGCAGATTTTTCCAAACGTAATCTGTTATTTACTAAATAGCGGGAGAGATTGAAATAGTGAAAATAGCCCATCTCGGCTCGAATAACATTCAAAATTGCACGAAATGAGCGTAAGCATTTGATTGAAAAATCAAATAGCTTATCTAACTCATACATAATTAATGCGTGTATTTACACTCCACCTTACATTTTAATTTTTTTTATTAAAATTTACTTTTAGATGATCTCCTTCTATTCCCCGTTTTGTAAGTAAAACTGTCGTTGTTTTTCCTTGTCCTGATTTGTTATTGATAATAACACTAACGAATACCTTTGAAACGTGTTGGCCGAAAGGTTCCTCAGGTTAGCACAATGACGTCAATATTATTTAAAGCAATATATATATATATGTGTGTGTGTGTGTGTGTGTGTGTGTGTGTGTGTGTGTGTGCGTGCGCGCGTTCGTGTGCATGCGACTATATCAACTTTAATATTTCAGTATATGTTAATGCACAAAAAGTCATATTAAATGTTAATTTAGATTGCTTTAAGCATTTCAATAATCTAACTGAGGAATTGTGTCATCGTTCTGAAATTTAACAGATAACGACGTGGAAAGTAGAAACGGTGATTCGTGTTGCGTTGTGTCATTGTGAAAAACATGAATACATCTGTTATTTCCCAGCTATGGATTAAAAAGAAGAGTAGATTGGTCTCTCTAGCCTTAGGTGGCAACTAGTGCAGAAAAAGACAACCTTGAATTCTAAACAAAAGAGACGGTTTTTAAAAATACACTGAACTATCTTTCACAGATGATAATGAAAAGGAATCTATGGAAAGTCATCATTATCATCATACCCAGTTGGTGCATAGGGCAGCAAATCTTTGTTGCTGTAACAAACTGCTTTTTACTGGACAGGGTTGTTAGCCCTGCACCCAACCCCCAAACCTGGAGGACCGGCGGACCATTCTTGGCCCTTTCGTTTACAGCATTTGGTATTCCCAGGGATATGGTCACCCATTTAAGTACTGACGAGGCTCGATGTTGCTTAACTTCGGTGATCGGGCGGGAATTGGTGCATTCAACACGATATAGCCGTAGACATGGAAAGTCATAATCCATAATATGAAAAGGCATAACATTAAAACAATGCATGAATTAATAATTTAGTTTATTAATGTTTAAAAGTGGAAGAGTTAAGATAGAATTTACCTTTTAATATTAAATTCTGAAAACCAGACTTTGAGGAATTGTATTCATTGGGAGGTTTGTAATGTTTCGTCTGGTCTTTTGGAGATGATCGATTTTTGCAATATTTTTGTTTTCAATAATATATTATACTTTTCAGAAGAATAGCCATTAATGTTTCTATCCTTCCAAAATTCTTAAGAGGTGATGAAAACTTTGTCCGACATAACGGGCCAATTTATTTCAAAAAGAAGTATAGTTTGCCGCGCGAACGAGAAATTTTTTTTATAAAAATACCGATGTGTGAGGAAATTAAAAGGTCAACAAAGCTTTAGATCTTACGGTTCTTTTAAACATTCAGATGGCGCTTTTATTTACCTTTTAACAAGTTACTTGTTTGCGGAGAAGACTTCAAAAGCCATTCTATTCCCTTGACCAATGGTGTATAAAGATATTTGCTTAGATTTTTTTAATGTAAAGATGGTAGACTGCCGGCAGGTCTTGTTGAATCATTTTAACAAAAATGCAAAAAGCCAATGTACAAAAAAGAAAAGGAAAACCGATGAAAAATAACATTCTTTAAAAAGAAAGAACAATATTTCTTTATTAAATGTTTAAAAATTTTAATCAACTGCCAATTCACAAATAGATTTTTTTATTCTGAATAATAATTTATTTGTATGACTCTAAAAATTAAATTCTTTCATTATAACAAAAAGAAACAAGAAAAGTAAAATCATTTATACATTTCCACGGTAAAATTAACGTCGTTTGTTTTAATATTTGGTACGTTGATCTTGAGGATCTGATTCTAACAATTGGCTATTTTAATTTAGTAAATATTAAAGCTATTCTTTTATTCTTTCAATTCACTTTCTTTGTATTTAAAACAACACTGAAAACTTTCATTTCTTTCCCGTATTTTCTGTTTAAATCAACTTATTTCTGTAAGGTATAATAATGCTGTCGAAAAAACAAAACAAAAAACCCCAAAAAGTTACAATATTGAAGTCCTCATCACATGTTTCTTTTTATACGCATTGCGAATCATAATGTTTATTTAGTGATGTCTATTCTAGGGACATATAAATTTTCAGGCTTTTATTACATTGCACTTTCTTTCCCATGGGGCCAGCTGAAAAGAAAAATTTCTCGAATAGCATTTTTGTATGACGTCCGCATTATTGCAAGTAATGTATTAATAATAATATTTGTGCTTACTCAAATGCAATCATTTTTTTCAATTCTATTTTTTGAATTCTGAAAAATCGTTGTTTGTTTAAATTTTTTTTGTTTTATTATTGGTGTTTTTGGGCGAATTCCGTTTTCGGAATTCCGTTATTCGAAGTACTCGTCCAGAATGGCGGTTATTGTTGTTAGTCAACAGCATAATTTTCATTTAGCTGAACATTTCGGTTGATAAAACCTATTAATTTTATTACCCCTATTTTGAATTTATCTCTTGTTCCCATGTGTAAGTTTTAATTTCCATTTGCAAGGTGAATTGGAGTGACAATCCAGCTTCAACTTTCTCCGAGAGCCGCTGCGACCGATTATAATAATTATAATAAAACATGAATGAATAACAAATAATTTCATTATTAATATCTCCTTCTATATTTTTACATGCTTCATTCATTTCTCGATGACGCCACATTTCTGTTAGATTTTGGTACTTAACGATTGTTTTTATTTTTGAGATTGGATATTTAGTTTGGATTTGAAAATGTCAGAGAATATTATTTTTTTCTTTTATACCTATTTTGGCTGTGTATATATGCATATACCCATACTTTTGGCCTTGTGCCCTATCTAACGAGGCTTAGAAAATCAATGTATGCATAACCGTTAACATAAATTGCAGATTTATTCAGTGGATCAAACTACCCATTCAGTTAAACAATTATTTTATGGCTAAAATGACATTTACTTATGGTCAGTCATTTCATTCTCCACACGAATTACACTTGCTATTTGTCGGTTTTTTTTATCTATCTTGTCCTTTATATAATTGATTTTTATTACCTTTTCTTCTTTACGGCCATTTTAATGCCATTTTATCTGTTATCCCTTCATTATATTTATCTTTATTCGGCCGTTAACTTTTTGAATATGTGGCTTTTTGTCTTGCCATTTATTGATTCACTATTCCTTTTTTCGTTAGTTTCTTGAGAAATATTCGCTGTTGCAATTGACACTTTAGGATTCTGGCTCAATGTAATTCTCAAGATAACGCAATCTTCAATACCACTTTCTCTCCACGGTTTTAAATTCCGAATAAACCTTCTTTTAAACTGGTTGCCACCAAGTGATTCCATGCTGTTCTGCTATTTATTCCATAGCTGTGGTGAAACGAAATAGACTCATTTCTTTTCCAAGACGTATGTGTGATTTGAACTCATTTCACTAGGTACATATTTTCGTATTTTAACTGTTAGGTTACTTACATGAGTAAACTTCTTATCTTTTCTTTGGGCTTTGTTTTTTCAGGACCTGAAAGAACATGGCTCTCCTCAATGTACTAATGTACTATCCTATGTAACTCTTTGCAATTTCTGTCTCTCTACCATCCAATTACTTCTCCCACACAATCTCTTCTTAGGTATTTTTATTTGGTTCTCTTGCCTTCATTATCCTTAGTAAGTATCAGACTCTCTTAACCTTCTTTCCTCATTATGTGCCCCATATATTGCAACTAACGCTTTCTAATTCAAAGTAGAAGTGTCATTTTTGTTTCCATTCTCCTTAAATCACCTTCGTTGCTTACAGACCTTGTCATTTATATTTTGGGCAACCTTATGTAGAACACAATTTTTGTTATCTCAAGTCTCCATTTCATCAGTATAGCATTTATTGTTATATAGGAGGATTTATATCGTATAGAAGTTCAGCACACTTTTCTTGATTTCTAACGAACTCTTCCTCTTTTTTTAAGTTCTTTACATTGTTTAGCATCCGGACTAATGAATTGAAAATATACATTTCCTTTGTGTTATTGTTTTTACATTTTACAGATTTTAGAAAATCAGCAAAACGTTTCACGAATTATTTGATTCAGCGAAACATAATTAAGAAAATTCACTTTAAAGTTGTTCAATTAAAGACAGACACAATTACTTATAGAGGCGGTGTTATGTAATCAGGGCAGCATTACTAGTAAGTTTTTTCAAGGAAAAGCCAAAAAGTTCTTCGATAGCATTGCTATGATTAACAGTCTTAAGACTGTCGTGAACAGCATGTCTAAGCTAATAGAAATTCAACTAGTTTTGATACGTCTAATTTTTATTGGCTTAGTCATAAAACTTATGTATCCCAGTTCCACCCGTATCCATGACGAAGTAAACGTGCTGATTACGAGTTGTTTAGTTGTTTTTATTTTCTGTTCCATTTCTTCAGGATGGGGATTTTTAAAACCGCAATTCTTTTGTAGACATAAAACACAAGAGAGGTAAGAATGAAAGATGACAATATTTTGCTTATTGCAACATACTGTTTCGTATTGGGTATGAAACAATGTTTTTATTCGTACGTACGGTACGTTTAAAGTCCTATAAAAAGGTGTTGAGAGATATTGGAAACAAGTTTCTTGTTGGAGTTACTAGAATAAATAAATTTTATTCAGTGTTATTTCACATGGTCCGCTCGTGATAAAGTATTCCCACTCTGAAAGGGAAGTAAAACATCTTTTTCTTTTCATATTATATATTAACAGTAAATAGAAAGTAAATAGAGAGCTCTAGTTTTACTCGTCATCTGATTGGCCAGTCTATACAACCCCAACAAATAAAAGTAATGTCTCGTCTCAATTCAATCAGCTCACTCTCTTTCTACTGCCCCACATTTACAATCAGCAGAAGTCAATAGCTGAACTCAATAGCGGGTGGTAGATCCTCAGACTTGATCACCATTGTTAAAGCCGCGACGTGATCCCCGACGACAGTGCTTAAAAATTGATAATCAGAGCAATCAGTACAGTGTCATGGTATTGTTCACACAGGATTTTGAATAATATCGGATAAATGTGACTTATTCGAAACGTTGGTAAATGTAATAAAGATAGTGAGAGAAATGTCCATTTGAAAAAGGAAACAATAATACGCTGTGTATTTAGTTAGGGGAACGGATCGATTATAGCTGATTATAAGGGCTACAAATAAAGCTGCTATTATCTTTCGTTCAAGTTATGTGTGTCTCTTGTAATTTTGTTCCTATTTTCATTATTGTTAATTCTTTTATACATACATTATTCTTTTTTCATCCTTTTATTCTGATAGCGTTAATATGTTTCGTTTTATCTATTCTTCAACCAAGTCATTTGTTTTGAATGTACTTTGAATCAACAGCTAACTGCTAGTTATATACTGTAATGATATAGTAAATATTTTTCAGCACTCTCTTCTTGATTTTTAACTAAACAGAATTCTTTCCTAAACAGAATCCTTCATGTTAGACAAAAATCTTTTGCAATATTTTGAAATAGGTTTTGAGAATATACCATAATTTTTTTAGACATTTAAATTTACAGCCGTCTTCATTGTTGTGCTTTAAATAATAGGTGCTCTTGAAAGTGTTTAGAGTCCAAACATCATAAAAGCCGTTGGTAAATATGTAAGCTAACAAACGAAAAATACTTGCGTTATAATCGTTGCAAGATAAGAATTATTCGTAGTGTTAAAAGATTTAATAAGTCTCGATAGTTATCAGCTCAGAAAAATATGACCTTCATCCCAGAAATAAACAAAAATATCTGATCGGAATCGATTTTTCGTGCGTAATAAACATAAAATATCGATTAATTAATTGTGTTGATTAGTCGCGGATGGAAATATTACGTGTTAAAACCGGTCTAATAAAAACGTGTTAAAACCGGTCTAATAAAAACGTGTTAAAACCGGTCTAATAAAAACGTGTTAAAACCGGTCTAATAAACTGATATAAAATTAAGAGTGAAGGATATTTTTGTTATCAGCGATTTACTTTCTGTTTATGGAAATTATGGTTTAATGATTCGGAATGTTCTTAAAATAAATACGTCAAAATCTCATTCTCCCTAATAATTACATGTAAAATGAAGCACTGAATTTTCGTGGTATCTTTAAATTATAACAACTGAATGTATTTTATCGCCTACTTCATTTCAACTTAGTCGATGCATGCATGCTTTTAGCTTTCATATTGCTACTTTCTGTATTAATAAATATTTCTGGTAGTATGGAAAAATTGATAATTAACAAACGAATTGTTCTGTTTGAAGAAATATTTTAACAATTTCGTGGTATCTTTAAATTATGATAAAAATGGTTGAAATTACCGATTGGGATGATGAGCGTTGTAGCGCAGTGGAATGAGAAATCGGAGAGCCGAGTTCGAATTCCAGTTGAGTCTAACTTTTGCCTCCAGATAAGGGTTAAATAGCAGGACAGATTGGGTTCTATAGCCTTGGTTGGCAACCAGTCTACCCCACCTAGAGAATAAAAGAATTTGCGTAGGGTCAAACCCGTATCTGTAAAAAACACAAGTTACAAAAGCATTGACGACCTCCTCGTCGATGGCGAGAGGTCGTCGAGGGTCTATGTTCCACTGAGTATGATGGGACTTAATAATTAATAATTAATACAAGCGTCATTGTTTATATATATAGTTATTGTTTATATAATTATTAAAATTCTAAAACATCTCTAATGAAAACAATGTCGTTAATAAGGAATTACATTGTTATGAATAATTAAAAGTGGTCTCCTCTTGTTTTGTTACTCTCCTTTTTGAGAGAGCTATTTCGGTTTACTGAGACTATAAACGGACACTATACGCAGACCTTGTTTTTTAAAGCCTATACCTGAGTACTTGTGCCATTACACGGATATTTAAATTTGGAAATGTCATCTTCGAGTTTTTTATGCTAATGGCATGGAAGCTAATGTCTTTTGTTTAAATAATTCAGCGAGTATCAGATACGTCTCAGCTGACGTATTTTGATGAACTAATATATTTCGAACAATCTAGAATCATTGGGAGACATGCGGATCAAAATGTTTCTGATGTCGTATTGGGAAATCCGACATGTTTGAGAATGGGCAGTCCAAGTAAAATTCTAGGATTTCTTTGCGGATTTAACACTGAGCAAATAAAGATTCACCAAAAAAATAAAGAAACCAAAATGTCAAGAATCTGTTAAATATACTAATTAATGGATGTCTGAATATTGACTGGTTTAAAAATTGGGTTTTTTTATAACCCATACTATGAAGATAGAGTAATGTCACTCATAAGCTGGTTTGAAATTATTCTGTCGTATATTTCACGTTGTAACGAGAAAATATATTTTTAATATATCCTTTTATTACATAATAAAATCATGACTGACTTAAATAAGTTGCAGCAATCCTTTCTCTTCGTTAGGGAATCCACACTTACAAGGGAATAGCATATTTCTTCTTTCACATTTGACCTGACCATTAATGGCCTCAAATAAATCTCATAATTCGTTTACATCGGAAGTACAAGGTGATATAAATTGCTGTTACTTCTCTTAAGTTTATTTTCAAATTATTAATTATCAATAAATATATTGTATAGAAAATTGTATTTTAGCACGATTATATGCAATTAAATACCAAATATACGTAATGAAATGAAAATAAGTATTTGTCTATACTTCTGAGATGAGATGGTATTTACATTATTTACATAATTGGGACTAAAGCACCAGAAGCAGGCCAGTGTGTACAACGGTCGAAATGCCGTAAACATGGCAACAAAGATGAGGAAGTAAATGTAAATAGTGGAAGTGATACTTATTTGCTTCTCTCATATTTATGTAGTAGAGACACGGCTAACTGAGAGGGTGTTGTAAAATGTATGACTGGAATTATAAAGGAACACTTGTAGAGCATATTGCCACCAAACAGGCAGGGGAAAAACTTCGCTATATATATATATATATATATATATATATATATATATATCATCCCGAGCAAGGCAGTAACGCCACTGATGTGCAGGGGGCTACGTAAGAGTGAAAAGATTGGAGAAGAGAAAGCCGTAAACCACATCCTAGACAGGAAAGAAGGGATGAGCCTCTTCACTCGTTCAATAGGCGTGTGTGGAGTGTGAACCGGGCGATACTTTAGTCTATCTACTCTAATTGAAAAAAAAGAGGAAAAGAATGGAAAAGTGTAAAAGATTGGAAAAGAGAAAGCCGGAAACCACATCCTAGACAGGAAACAAGAGATGAGCCTCTTCACCTGTTCAATAGATGTGGGTGGAGTGTGAACCGGGTGATAGTTTAGTCTATCTACTCCAATTGAAAAGAAAAAGAGGAAAAGAATGGAAAAGAGTAAAAGATTGGAAAAGAGAAAGCCGGAAACCACATCCTAGACAGGAAACAAAGGATGAGCCTCTTCACCTGTTCAATAGACGTGGGTAGAGTGTGAACCGGGTGATTGTTTAGTCTATCTACTCCAATTGAAAATAAAAGGGGAAAAGAATGGGAAAGACTAAAAGATTGGAAAAGAGAAAGCTGGAAGCCACATCCTAAACAGGAAACAGGGATGAGCCTCTTCACCCGTTAAATAAACGTGGGTGGAGTGTGAACCGAGTGATAGTTTAGTCTATCTACTCCAAATGAAAAAAAAAAAAAAAAGAGGAAAAGAATGGAAAAGTGTAAAAGATTGGAAAAGAGAAAGCCGGAAACCACATCCTAAACAGGAAACAAGAGATGAACCTCTTCACCCGTTCAATAAGTAAATGTTATAGCTTGCCAGGATTCGAACTTGGACTTTTCTATTCCGTATATATATATATATATATATATATATATATATATATATATATATATTACAAAAAGTGAATGAACACGTAAATTAAAATCCACTGTTCAAGCATTTATTTTTATAAAGAGTGCTCGATACAGAATAGAGCGTAATATTGTAATTTTGTTATTACAATAGTTTATAAAAGCATTATATCATTACAAAAAAATTCCATGGTTACATAATTTTAATTTTTGATTGAATAATATTGACACACCTGAAGCATTTTCTCCAACTACCACCCTCTAATTTTTTAAATAACCATGAATTCATCTTATTTTTTGATCCGAGTTTGTGCAGATTTTTAACTGGATTAAATGAGTGTCTAAAAGACCACACATATGCGTTACCTTCACCGGAAGATATTTTTTCTAAGCTGAATTGTGGCAAAGTGTTTCTAAAATAGATCTGTCTTACGCATATTTACAAGTGAAATTGGATGAACAGTGCACAAAGTTATTAGCAGTTAATGCATACAAGGGACTCTACAAGTTAAATCTCCCGTTTGGGTTAAAGGTGGATTCCAGTTTGTTTCAACAAATAATGGATATTATGTTAGCGAGACTACAATTTGCTATAGCGTATCTGGACGACATCCTGCTAAAGAGCAAAAACAACGAACAATACAAAAACATATCAAGGCAGTGTTCTAGAATATTGATGAATATGGCTTCAAGCTAGGTTCAGATAAATGCAAATTCTTCATGAAGCAGAACAAATATTAGAGCAAATAATCGACGAGAGCTGAAGAAGACCGGACGCGAAAAGGGCCGAAACTATTAAAAAAATATGGCACGACCAAACAACGTCACTAATCTTTGGGCGTTTTTAGGCCTAGCCAATTATTGCAAAATCTACATTCCCAAAATGTAGCCCCACTAAATGACTGATTAAAAAAGAGTGCAAAATGGATTTGGTCTATAGAATGCGAAGATGGTTTTTAGAGAATAAAAAGCTGTCTAGTATCAGACTTATCGTTAGCACATTTTGCCCTTATCAAACAAGTGTTGCATCTGACGCTAGCAGATCGGTGCAGTAATTCTATATAAGTTTGAAAATAGGACTACAAAGCCCACAGCCCATGCTTTCAGATCCCTGCTTCTTGCAAAAAGAAGGTATAACCAAACTGAGAAAGAACGACTGTCCATAATTTACTCGGTTAAAAAATTTTACAGGTTCATCCACTGAAAGAAATTTGCACTACAGACGGATCATTGATCGTTGATAACAGCTTTTGAATCAAGAAAGGGTTTACCCACGTACACTGCTAACAAGTTACAGTGCTGGAAAATAATCTTGTTAAACTACGACTTTCAGACGGAAAAATTTTCACACTCCGACAGTTTGTCAAGGTTGATTCCCAAATTTGCAGAATCATTATAAGACACGGCGATAGCTGCTTTAACGGATAAAAAATAATTTGCAGTACTACTATGCACTAAAATTTGGGAGTTACTCGTGACTCAGGATGATATAAAAAGCAGTTGAGAAGAACTATTTCATTTAAAACTGAATAACAAGTACAGAAAAACTTAAAAAATAATATAAAATATCACTTTTCTCTATTTGGGAGCAAATGCTATTATATGCAAATAGAGTAGTAAAACCATATACACTGCAAAATAAAATCTTGAAAAAATTCCACATAGGTCATCTAGGCATGTCAAGAATTAAATCATAAATGTGTAGTTATACGTATTTGCCTAGGATTGATCAAGGGATTGAAAAAATGGTAAAAGGGTGTAGAGGTTGTCAACTTGCAGCAATAGCACCAACAATGAAAATTCAGCCATGGCCTAAAACGGATGTCCCGTGTACGAAGTTACACAATATGCTGGACCGATAAGCTACCTTATATTCGTGGAGAGTTTCTACAAGTGAACGGAAATATTCAAGTGGAAACACCCACCATCCGCAAATACTACAGAGGCCCGACAATATTTTTCGGACACTTTAGTATTCGACCTTCCGAGTACTATAGAGTGGCGAAATTCCTTCAATAGAATAGCATAAACATATAAAGACAATACCTGTAATAAAAATGGAAGAAAATCGATTAGGTAAGGAAAAATATTTATTTTTCATCATTTTTTACAAAACACACGCGACATTATTTTTCGGACATCGTTGAAAAACTGTTAATAGTCTGTAATATCACCTTTCTTCTCAATAACTTTTATCAATCTCTCTACAAAATGATCAAACATATGCACAATAACATTTCTACGTGTTTCTATTAGTTGTTTTTTGGCATCTAGTATCCGTTCCCATAGTTGAGCCTCTTTCGTTATTTCAGGTCCATCATAGACAAGTTGCGCAAGCATTTCCCAAACATTTTCTATTAAATTTAAATCTTGTCTTTTTGCAGGCCATTCCAAAGTAGTCATATTCACTTTAGCCATCCATTCTTTCATGAGTTTTGACACATGGATGCTGCAATTGTCTTGCTGTAGAACGAAATCATTCCCTATCTCTCTTCTTATCCTTGGTAGGGCTTTCTCGTCCAGCAACTGTTTGTAACTTTCGCTGTTCTGTCGTCCTTTCAGCCACTCCAACCATATATTTCCATTATCAAAGATAATACCCCAAACCATAACTCCTCCTCCTCCCATCTGTCGTTTGTTCAATACAGCAGGCTCACCCCTTCTCGACCAAGTACACCATCCATCGGGTCCATCAAACTTGAAACGCTTCTCATCAGTAAATATAACCTTCTTAAAGTCAACATGCTTTGTTAACCACCTTTTAGCACACTCCAGTCTTGCTCCTTTGTGTTTCTTTGTTAGTGTAATTTTTTCTGAGCCTTTGCATACTTCAAACCAATCCTATGCAGCGTTCTTTGTACTGTTCGGACGTTTACATCCAATTCACATTTCTCCTTCACTTTTCTTGCTGTAACTTTTTCTCCAGATGTCAAAATCCGTGTCACAGTTCTCTTCATTCTCCTTTCAGTCCTCTTGCCAATTGCTCTTTTCCGTCCTCTCTTCTTTTTCCGCTCGGAGTTTGTCTTCAGCATGTATTCGACCGTTGATTTCGACAGCTTCAAATCCATGGCGATCCTTCTGATGCTGAGGCCATCATCCCGCTTCTTCCGTACCAAACAAACGACTTCTTTTGAATGCATTTTACCTCATTAAACTTAATTGTTTTGCCAGTAAAATAGAACAGATAATTGATTCTAATGATGACAGCTAAGTGTACAAGCAGAAAATTTCCATACAGCAACATATACATGAACTTAGCTCTTAATAAAATAGGATTTTTTGTCATGTCCGAAAAATAGTGTCGTGCAAGTTTTCGCAAAAATCACAAAAAACTAAAAGTATCAAAGTCAAACTAAAAAAAAAATGATTACACTAGTAGTGGATTTTCACTCCTCAACTACGTACTTACAATCTCAAAAGTGTTTGGCACTAGTAATCACCTTGAAGTACGTTTTTTCAAAGTGTCCGAAAAATATTGTCGGGCCCCTGTATGAATGTACTAAACGAGCTTTTTAGTCATTTCGGTATACCAAAAAATTTAGTTAGTGACAATGGGACAGTTTACCAGCAGATAATTCAAGAATTTTTACGAATCATTGTCCATAGACAATATATATTAC
>JBBBDQ010029748.1:0-172500 GCA_037127315.1 Ascarosepion bandense | reverse complement strand
CATTTTGGGGTTCTTGACAAAATCCGATAAAGGTTCTGCAATATAATCGATTCAGACTTGGCAGCCTGTCTTCAGTCACTTTCTCACCAAAGTTATGTGGCGTCCATTTGTGGTTTCTAAGAGTATTTTCATGGCAACTACTCTGACCAGCTTTTTTCCTGGTTCCCTGACCACATGGATTTACATCGAGGTCCCACTTTTTTGCTGTCGAAATAGTTAAATGTAACCGCCTCTTCTACTTTAATAGTTTCTTTTCTTGCACTTCCCGTTTATAGAACTCCCTTCCGTTTGCTAGCTAGAATTTTCAAAGTTTTAAATGTAACATGAATTGCCTTCTTCTATAACCCATCCAGTTTTTATCCTTTTTTCGACATTCCTTGTACATTGTTTTTTTTCTCTTACTGTAACCCCCTACGCACCAATGGCGGTCCTGCAAGTAGTATAATTTGTAAGTAGTATAATTTGTAATATCAATCAATTTCAATAGATAAAGTATTCACCTTCAATAGTATAATTTGTAATATCAATCAATTTCAATAGATAAAGCGTAATTAGCTACTCATTGTTCCTTCCTATCGTTATTTATGTATACAAATCAAATCATCTTTCCTCGTTTGTTGACTTTATTTCATCGCCGGACAAACTGCCAAACGTTTCTTAAATAAACAATGGAATACGAGTGACGTAATAAACTATTAAACAGAAATTACTTAACCACAATAATATGGTTAAGTAGTTTCTGTTTAGTATTTAATGAGAGAAGATTTGAAACCTGAGAATGTAATTCTTCCTTGGTTATAAATGTTAATGAGTAAGTTTCATCGACAATTGAGCAATGCAAGAAACATGACGGCTGTGTAGAAACCTCACTCATAACAAATGAATACGACTCAGGTCAAAGCTGTTAATATATATTTTCTATTGGTAAGATACAAAGGAAGATATTAAGGTGTACAACCCGGAATCTATCTATCTAAAATATTCTTGGAATAGAAAAATAGTTACTCAACCGAACACTTTATTCTCCGGCAAAAGTACTGCATTTAATTTTGCTCTTTCTTCAAATTAAAAATAAAAATAAAGATTTTAAAAATTATAAATTAAAAACAAATTTTAATTTATAATTTTAAAAAAATCTTTATTCTTATTTTTAATTTATTTTATTTTATTTAGTTTATTGATACTTAGAGGTATCTTTAATTAGATTAACTTTATAAAAATTTTTTAAATTTTTATATCTATTTTTCCCTATATTATGATTTTTCTAAAAAGTCTCTTTTTTCTAATACTTTAACCCATGTATAAGGTTAGTTTTGTTTGACGCGTATCGAGCGTTTCTAATATGACATTTTTTACTTTTTTTCTTTCTTTTCTTCTCTTTCCTTGTCTTTATTTTTCTTACCTCCTACTTTCCCTTTTTGTTTTATTTTGTTTAACCCTATTCTCAATTTAACACCACTCCTTACCCCCCTTTCCTTTGTAAAGCTAGACGAAACCAAATTTTCCATTTCTTCATTTAACAACTCTATCTAAAAGTTAAAATCTAAAATTAGACATTATTTACTTTCGAATATTTTTTGTGAAGTAAATTTCTAAAATCTTAACCGTTTTTTATATTTTATTTTTATTTCTTTTTTCTTTTTATTTTTTATTTCCCCTCTTATTCTAAATTTTTTCCATTTTAAAATATTTCGGTTGCTGAGGAGATGTGAAATCTCTCTTAGGGATTTCATGTTGAAATGTTCATTCAACCGTTTTGAATATTGAAAATTTATTTTATTATATATATATATATATATATATATATATATATATATATATATATCTTAGGAGTAGCTCAAACAAATATGCGTTGTGATGCAGAAGATATTGGCTCGGAACGAGAAATCGGGAGGCTAAATTCGAATTCCAGTTAAATTTCTATTCATTCACTTACGCGCAAATACCCTTTAGAAAGGTATTAATTCGTCTCTTCTCTCTAGTTATGGGTTAAATAACAGGACAGATTGGGTTCTATAGCTTTGGCTGGCAACCAGTCTATCGAAGAAAGTAATGGCAACCTACTTCTACCCAGTCAATCATTTCTCTTTTGAGACATGATCGCCCAAGCGTGTATTACGTATGGCACTTAACTGACTGACAAACAAATGGGTTAACAGTCTATTGTTTGTTGTAATTTATTTTTTTGAGAGAGCTCGATATTTAGTAGAACAATAATTATAGTAATATTTATAAGTGTTTATAATAAAATCATAGATGACTGTAACACAGTAGCTGTTGTCCTTCGGTACTGCTTATTAGTACCTAATTAGGCAGTGAAATACTTTTCTGTTAGGAATTGTTATATATAGAATTTTAAAAACGACGCAGTTTTTTACCATATCCAGTCAATTAGGGGGTCGTGGAATTCCAATAGAAAGTAAGGAAATGATTGATAGGGGAAAGAGTTATTAGGGTGGAATGGGGTAGAGAATTAAGATATTGAAAGCTGGATTATTTGGTGTCAGTTATGAAATATATAAATATATACAATTGTATTATGGCATGTCGGGAATGATGTCGAATGTGTTCGTGAAACGGTTACAGATTTTTAAAATTTGTTATCACTTAAAGTGGTGGAATTGTCATATATATATATATATATATATATAGTGACGTAAATGAATAAAAATACATATGAGGAGGGTCTACATATTTATGTAGTATTCAGGTGTAAATAAAACAGTGCTCAATGTATTAAGAGAGCTGCATGATATATATATATATATATAGAATCACAACACGGATTTCATTTACCACGCTATCATCAGTGTATATTACAAACTTACAGTTTAAGTGATTTAAATTTAAGTTCATTCGATGTTTGTGGAAGTTAGATCTTACAATGTTAGAGTACTATTTTTTTTAATTCAGAAAGAGCCTAAATAGACAAAAATTACATGAAGATAAAAAATAAAATTAAAAAAGATTTTAAAATTTAAAATTCTGCGAAATGAATTCAAAAGCGGGTCATGTATAATTATTATAAATAAATATTTGTGGAGAAAGAAAGAAAGAAAGAAAGAAAGAAAGAAAGAAAGAAAATAGCAAGAGAGTGAGAGATACTTGCATAGTAGAATCTGTGTTAGTTTGGGTCTAAGTATTTGAGTAAGTACTTTTACGTCAGAATGTGGTCATTAATTCACTTTTTATTTAGTAAATTTCGGTTAATTATTTGATGTAAGATGCCAAGTTTGTCTAAGTTACATCTATGTCTTTTAAAAAAATTAACTTAAATTAAAATCATTTAAACGGTCAGTTTGTAATAGGCTCCTAATGATTCCGTTGTGCATAAAACTTCGAATCGAGCCACGGACGTAGAATATATATTTTTATTAAAATGTATAGTTAATAGCTCTGTTTATACTACACTGAACACTGTTTAATTAACACCTGAATAATACTTTTACATATGTACATGAACATATATGTATATTTATAAATAGTGATTATATATATATATATATATATATATATATATATATATATATTCACCTTGTTTCTGATTATTATCGACATTTGTATGTTCTGGGTTAGTTTATATACCTTCCAGTTGTAACAGTATCGTTACCAGTGCGAAAATAGCCGATGGTTAATTCATCTAAGATAATTTTAAATCTTGTTTGTTTGAAAACCAAAGAAAAAATAAAAAAAATAAATATACTATTTTCATGTTTGGCACACAGTATTAACAACTTAGACTTAAATAAAAATGTTTATAGCAAATTCTGCTGGTTTAAGCTGCTTTAACGAGAACTTGTTAAAGCATTTAAGAAAATCAGCTAAAACACTTTCCGAAGGAGAATGTACAATAACCAAAGTTTAGAAATAAATTGTTCATTCAAGCATAAAAATTCCTATGACATGTCATGCAATAAAACGAACAAAAATGTGTTTTAGACTAATAGTAAAGAACAAGCAAAAATTTGCAGGACATGACAAGATAGGGAGATTAATGTTGTAAGAGAAATCGAGGAAGTCACAATAGAAAACAACGAACCATATAAAAAATTTACGAAATGGAATTTTCCTAAAATCGGATTAACTTATTTTTGTCCAGTTAGTTTAGGGATCAAAAGATCTCAATATCGTTGTGCGTCTTTTTCTGTTTTGCGCCGTGTCCCTTCAGATATGTCCCTTCACATCTTCCTGTCCTTTAATAAGTTTTGTCTTTTTGTTATTTTTCCCAAACCTGTTCTACCATCCATTTTCTTAAGATTATCAGTTAAATTACGCGTTCTTTCCTCTGTCCGTCTTCACACCAATCTGTTCTATGAGTATCAGGTTTTCCAAGTACTCCTTCCTCATTACGCTCCCAAAGAATTTAATCCGCCTTTTCCTGATGTTAAGTATAAGTTTCCTTTTCGTTTTCCTTTTTTCAAAAACCTTGTTACTCATGGCATCCTCAACATCTTTCCGTAGAACTGCATTTATGTTGCTTAATGTCTATTTTTCATCTCTGAAAAATTGTCCAGCATCCGCTGGCATACAGATATCGCATAGCAGTCCAGTAGTAATTTCTTTGTTTTTAACGAAATTTTTCAGTCTTTAATACTATACTTAGGTTTTGGAATGCATCTTTGAGCACAAAAGCAAAAGAAGGGAAGGAGGGATACACCTTGGACAGCATCAAAATTACAATCATTTTAAACAACTCATTAAATATAGGAGATGTTGCTACAATACTCGTAACATAAACCACCATTAGTAATATGTGTACATTGTCACAGTATTACTACTGTGGTGTTTAAAAAGAACAGGTTTAAAATATTAGATATATTTTTCTTTTTCTTTTTATGTATTATATTGAGTGTTATTTCTGGTTATTCAAGGATAAATGAAAATGTAAAAAACAGTTTAATTTTGAAAAATCGAATTAGAAAGAAAAAATTTAAAATGTTTGTGTTAGTTTCAAAAATTAATATATGCAAAAATAGGTTCATTTTATTTTTATTAGCCAAACAAAAGGACATTCACATAAATATTAAGACTTAAAAAGAAAAATGAAATATTAAGGCGAAAACCAAAATATGAAATATTGATATTAAAACCAAAAATTAGCAATAATTAAGATTAAAAACAGAAATATGAAATATTCAGACAAAAACAAAACAAAAAAAAAATGAAATATTAAAACTAAAAATAGAAATATTAAGAATAAAACTAAAAATATTAAAAATATAACGAGAAATATGAAATATTAAGATTAAGGCCAGAAATATGAAATATGAGAATAAAAACGAAAATATGAAAAATTAACCCAAAAAACAAGAAATATGAAATATTAAGAATAAAAAACTAAAATATGAAATATTCAGTTTCAACTAGAAAGATGACAAAAAAAAAAAAAAGACTAAGAACAGAAATATATATGTTTTTTATAATCGTCTCAACCTAAGCAACTGGTGCACAGGCGGTTATATAATAGCAGAGTGAGGAGAGAGGAAAACAGGTCACAGTAGGTGTCGGAGAATAGGTAGGAGAAGGACGGAAACATTAGTGTGTAAAAAGCTGCGTGAGAGGAAAATGTCAAATGAGAAGACGAATGGGAGTCAAGGAGATAAGAGGTGACGGTTGATGTTGCATTTAAACTATTGGAGACCGAAGCTATCTGGGAAGCAAGAATACAGAAGTGATTTCCACATGGGAGAAGTGCAAGAAAATAAGCTATCAGAATAGAAGTCGTGGTTACACTTAATTGTTTTCACAATAAAAAGGTGGTACCTTGTTTCATCGGCTGAAAATCAGAGAGAGAGAGAGAGAGAGAGAGAGAGAGAGAGAGAGCTGAGTTTAGCAGAGCGAGATGGAGACACATGTATGGTCGGGAGATTCAAGAGAAACCTATCTATTCAGAGAGAGATGTTTTCTGACATAGACTTCCAGGCTATGAATATGGATGCTGGTGTTCTTCCTAAAGAAGAAATGGTTATCTGGGATTGAGAAATCAGAGGAGAGGATTGTGGGGTTCAGGTTCACAGAGAGCTTGGATGTCTGGGGACCTTAAGTGGAAGAAAGATTCCACAGTGCAAAAGTTGGTACGTAAACCACAGATGTTAGTGAAGGAAATGTTGAGGGTTTAAAGTGATTTTTGTGAGGCTGGTTTAACATTGTACTTGTAGTTGTGAGTATTCATTTGTTATTTTTGGTAGGGAGAGTCCTGGAGTAATGGTAGAAGACGATCATCAACATGTGTAGGAAGAAAAATAGCGCAGACTGCTGTATAGTGTGGCCTCAGGGTTGCTCACCAGAGGAGCTTACAGGGACACCTATCCATGCACGTCATTATAACCTTCATATTATGCAATTGTTAATTAGAGCAGCCGATTAAGGCGCTACGCAAGAGTTAGGGCTCTTAACTAACAGTTGGAAACAGCAACCACAAAAACTGCCAACTCGGTACTCTCTATATGAAGAGCCGTTTTTTTAATCTTCGATAGTTCTTGTTTAAATGTGCGAATCTTTTACTATTTGATCATTTCGCCATGTTTAATTCTCCCTTGACAAAGAAATTATTACATTTCCCCACCCCTGACTGCCAGTGGAGACCAAATCCTGGCTGTCTTGTGAGAGTACATTTATATATATATATATATATATATATATATATAAGTAAATTAACCTAGTGAGCCAACAAACCTACCAAGGTTTCACCTAAACGGATCTTTAGGGAAGGTTGGCCAACCTTCCCTGAAGATCCGTTTAGGTGAAACTTTGGTAGGTTTGTTGGCTCACTAGGTTAATTTACTTATTCTGCTCTGCTTTCGTATTGAGCGCTTTTTTGTTATTGATTAATCGACTCGGGTTTTTCTTTGGGCTACGTACTGGCTCAGTCCAAATCTCTTTTGCTGATGTTCATGTGCTTAGCTCTTTCTTCTTACAACCAGTTTTTTCCTTCTGCATATATACGCGGAGGGTTTTTTGAAAGTAGTATAGTAATAATTTTGCATATATATATATATTCGTCATCCACATACAAGCCTGTTTTGCTGTATCACAGCTCCTCAGTGTGATTAGACATAGAATTTGCTTCTGGCCGGAATCGAATCTCTACCGATTTGGTGTCAGTCAGAGTTGCTAACTCCTATGCCATAAGCCATAAGCCTTTCTCTGATTCCATTTCTATGGAATCAGAGAAAGGACATTTTAGCGTGCTATATATAAGCGGGATATACACACGCTAATCACCGAAAGAACTCAATCCATTTCTGAAAAGTAATGCATGATGCACACACACACACACACACACACACACACACACACACACACACACACACATATATATATATATATATATATATATATAGAGAGAGAGAGAGAGCGAGAGAGAGAGCATTCTCCCCACCTTAATTGTCGATACGGCTTGCCAACAAGAGGAACTATGGTAAAATTTTTAAAATTTTAATGTTTTGGAAAGCCATTTGTAAATCCCAAGCAACAACAGCACAAAAGTATCTATTTTTCCTACTGGTAAGGCACAAAACTAATCTTGGTCAGTGATTTTGCTCTGTCATCATCTATTCAAATCTGACTAGACATTCTTACCCATGTGCTTTTACTTTGTTTCTTGGTTTCTTTTTCTCCGTTTTTTCTTAAAACTTTCATTTTCAGAAAAAGAAATTATTTAAATGTACGAACCTGTTAAAAGTTGATTCTTTAGCCATGTTTAATTCTCCCTTGACTAGGAAATTATAAAACCTAAAGACTAAAACCAGAAATGCAAAATATTAAGAATAGAACAAGAAATATTAAATATTGAGTTTAAAAACAGAAATAGGAAATATTAAGACAAAAAACAAAAATGTGAAATATTAAGACGTAAAACAGGAATATGAACTATTAAGACATGTCATGAATATGAAATATTAAAACTAAAACTAAAAATATGAAATATTTAGAATAGAAGCAGAAATATTAATTATTAGTTCTAAAAACCTAAATATAAAATATTAAGACTAAAAACAGAAATATGAAATATAAGGACTAAAACAAGAAATATAAAATATTAAGACTAAAAGCATAAGTACGAAATATGATTAAAATCAGAAATATGAAATATTAAACCTCAAAGCAGAAACATGAAATATTAAGAATAAAAACGAAATACTTAAGATTAAACCAGTATTATGAAATATTAATAATAGATACAGAAATATGAAATATTAAGATTAAAAACAGAAAATATGAAATATTAAGAATAAAACTAGAACTATGAAATATTAAGTATAAAACCAGAAATATGAAATATTAAACTAAAACAGAAATATGAAATATGGGGAAAAAACCAGAAATATTAAATATTAAAAGTAAAAATAGAAATATGAAATATTAAGATTAAAACCAGAAATATGAAATATATAGAAAAGAACCCGAAATATTAAATTGTATGAACAAAACTAGAAACTTGAAATATTAAGAAGAATGCTAAAAATATGAAATATTAAGTCTAAAGATAGATATATAAAATTTTATGAGTAGAACCAGAAATAGGAAACATTACTTGAAAAATGCTTTTTAAGTTATGTCACATACTATACCGGTGACAAAGGCCACATTGAAATGGTAGGCCCATAATATACCATCACCCAAAAATAGTTAATTTTTAAATATTCCAGAAAACTTAAAAACCCGTAAAAAATATCAATTCACTTTAATATATATCTAAAATTTTACATGTTTCATCTTGTGATTGAACCACCTTGGGTTTCGCTGAGTATTAAAAATATTCATTTCAAATTTTTCAAGTTAGTTTAATTTATTAGAAACAGCTAATGATATTATCAAAGCTTTAAATTCTTAAATGAAAAGAAAAATACATTTCATTTGCACCTTTCACAGTAAATCAATTTTGGTATCATTTAAATACATTTCTTTTTGCATATTTGTAATCCACTATGATTCACTAAACAACAAAATCCACCATTTGATATGTTCATTTCTCGTTTGCGGTTATCAAATCCAGTTTTCGGTTTTGGATTGGATGAGTTATTTGAATGTCAGTCAAAGAGGATTTTATGTTTTATACTTTAGGCTGGATTGTAATGAAAAGATAGTCACTTGGACAGTTTTTAGTCGAATACCTTTTCTTCTAAGTTTTGCCTATTTTTTTTTAATTCTTTCTCCTATTTTAACTGGTTACAAAGCTTCATTCATCTTTATTTCAACGCAGTCTACATTTACCGTTTTCTTGCATTGTCTTCATCATCGTTTTTGTATGTGCTTCATATACTTTGTTTTAGGTCGCTGTTAAAAGTGTTTCTGCTTCTGTTTTCGGTTTTCTACACTTAATCATATTCACGTGGATTTACCTGCTTTAACTTTTATTTTCTTTCTGACATGCGTGTTCATAAAATTGTTTTTCCTACCAACTTTGATTTCTCATTTTCTTTCTTGTATTTCTGTTCATCTTGTCAATGCAATTTTTTTCTGAATTTACTAGTCTTTATTTTCTCTGTATTGTGTTTTTGTCATGGATGCCGATTATTATTGCCGTCATTTTCTTATAGATGTAGCGTCTTACATATCGTTGTCAGTTTTATGGAATTTGATCCGTTTTTTGCTTATTTATTTTGTTTATTTAAGAATGCCGTGGTTAAGCTTACAATAGAAACTGCCCAGCTATATATTCTATTGACTTCCAGTTGTATGCATTGCTCTATAATATTTTCCTTGTGAGGTATTAATAGATGACTTTTTCTTTAATATCTTTCTCTATGATAGGCATCTTTTGAAATGATACTAAGTATTTGTATCCATAATTTTCACTTAATGTCTAAATGATTTCATGGTTGAATAGTTCAATTATTTCTGTTGCTTCATGTTTTCACTTCTGCATATTTCTTAATGCCAAATTCTAATGTTATATCCTGATTAAAGAATTTGACAGTTTGTTTGCAGTACCTTTTTTCTTGTAAAAACGTTTGTTCTCATCTTGGATGTAATAGGTGTTATTATACACATGACGTTCCAACCATTTACACTCTGGTTCTCATCAGGTGTCCATTGTTTTGGCTGATATGAGATATTGATTGATTATTGTGTTATAATAATGATGTCAGTTATTGTTCGTTTATGCTGAGCGGGTGTGTTCTCAAGGGATAACCTGCCGTTCATGATATCTCAGATCTATCATTTGAGTCCTAATGTTCAAAAATAGAGTTTGAATTTCATTACCATGAAACGTGCTTTAAGATACATAAATTTTACAAGTTTATTACCCGAACTTCTGACACACTTTTATTCTTATTTTATGTGTTGACTCTTGATGATATGGACGACAGTAATGATGGATGAATTGTGGTCATTTTTCTCATCCATCTTGCATTAAGGCCAATCAATATTTTAACTTATAATCAATTTTCATTAGTATATTCTTTATTTAATTTTCATCCGTAGTCGTTCTCGTTTGGCGTTCCAAATTCTTGAAAGTTAGTAGCAAAAACAATTTGCACATCTGACAGATTTAATGTCGTATCTCTCGTCTCTTTCTCTCTCATTATATATATATATATATATATATATATATATATATATATATATGGAAATTATTATTATTATTATAATAGTAATAGCATACTGAAACTCAGTAGCTATAATGTTTTGGTGTTAAGACACCATCATCAGGCAGTAAAATGTGAATAATTACTGGGTAATATATATATATATATATATATATATATATATATATATATATATATATATATATATATATAGATAGATAGATAGATAGATAGATAAGGAGGGGCACCCCGATGTGGAATAATGTTTCTAGCTTGTCTCGCTAGAACCTGTTACAACTGTATAGTGAGTTCGGTCCTCACTGGATACCCCATAATTTCGGCCTTGTGCCACATCTAAATGGCCCTTAGAAAATCAACTATATGGATAAGAATATTTAAAAATAAAATGAAAAAGTAAAAAACACAAGAATAAAGAGGTCATCCAATGAAATAGATTAAGTGGGGTTGGGAGATTATGAATGGTGTGTATACGAGTCATTGACAGTAGTGTTTCAATGTTTTGCCACAGAAAGCCAGACATGTCAAAAATTTTAAACCGAGAAACAGAGAAAAAAATAAAGGATAAAATAACAAAGGAGAGAGACGATTGGAGAAAGAAGAGAGAGACGAGTAGAGAAAGAAGAGAGAGAGAGAGAGAGAGAGAGAAATAGTAAGGCGATAGAAAACGCGACAATATAAAAATAAAATAAAATAAATAAAAACTAACATAAAGGATAAGAATAATATAGAAATATAAAACTAAAAATTAATATTAAAATTTAAATTTAAATTATATTAACAATATTTTTGCAAGGGGATTTGCTCATAAGTAAGAATAAAAGAGTGATAGTAATTAAAGCTAAATTTTTAAAATTGAAAGGAGCAAATAATAAAAATATAGAGATAAAATTGAGTTTATTTCAGATATATTTAAGAGTATGAAAAATTCTATGTTGGTAAAGTTAGTGATTTCATTTAATGTTGGTTTAATATGTCAATTTTGAAAAAATTTATTATATGGATTTTTTCTTGTAAGGAACGGAAACATATTTCATATAACGATTTACATGATCTAGCTTTAGTTAATATTTTAAATTTAACTGTAGGAGTTTTATTTTATTTGTATCTTTCAATTGCCAGTATTACTTAGAGATGAAGTAGAATCACTGTATATTTTATTATTGAAGGGTAATTTGTACTGGTAAAATCAAGATTTAAAATTATTTTTAGTACATCCTATATAATATTCAGTAAGCTTAGAATTTTCAGTTGTGGAAATGGTAGCTTGGTATAGTATCGAATCTGTAAGGCATTTATTTTGCAAAGGCATTTATTGGGTTACTTTCGAAACATCAATTTAAAACAGTACTCAATATAAAAATAAAGCAATGAATATTTATTATTGATTATTACGTTAGAACATGTGAAGATCATGCACGTATTAAAGTTAAAAAAACAGACCATGACATCACAACATTAAAAAAATTACATTTTGGACAATTTTCACGTTCTAAGAACGCTAAGCAATTTGTCAACCATTATATTTGAAGTAAGAAGAACGTTCACAGTAATTTTTAGCAACACATTTTTGCGGTTAGTTTTTGTTACCACAACTCACACCCCTGAAGATGATCTTGGAAAGAGAGTGAAAGTACTGAGGAACATCGAGAAATAAATAATAAAATCATCTCTCAAAATTACAGCTCGTTTATTACATCTTATAATACGCGAAAAATTATCCGTAAGTATGAATGGGTTTTATTAAAAATAAGCAGACACAATGTTTGCGATTTATTTAATCTTATATATATATATATATATATATATATATATATATATATATATATATATATATATATATTTGTATTCTTTTTCGGCTTCCTATGAATTATTCGTTGTAAACTTCTGTTGTGGATTCCGGATGAGAAACCACACAAAATGATAAATAACAAAAGAGATTATGGAAAGAGAAAATGTAGGTTATATTGAATAAAATATACAAACTGGAACACGGTTAGTAAATTCAGTAATACTATTAGTAAAAATCAATATATACAGTTTTGTATATATATAGTATGTCTGGGTAATGAGTCCATATCCAAACTCCAACTCTGCACCAATTTACTGACCAACGAAGCAACTGTTTTACAAGTCTTTTACAACTATATTTAGTTGTCCCTCCCAGTAAGGGCAACATGTGACACATGGTCAGTTATGACTGGGATTTCCGAGCTATATGGCCCGGCCAAAAAATGTCTGTCTATTTTTGCCCAGTCGTGCTTCTACCCTTCGGCGGAACCACGACTGGGTTATTGCTCTCTGCTCGGAAGCAGAGAGCGCCCTCTACCCGAAGACAGAGCGCTGACAGTGTTATAGTTGAAGAGTCTCAGCAATTCTTTTACAACTGTATTTACTAGCCTTCCCACGCAAGGCCGGATGTGACACATGGTCATTTTAATGTGGGTATTCCCAAAAATATGTCTGTCTATTTTTGCCCAGTCGTGGTTCTACCCTTCGGCGGAACCACGACTGGGTTTGTGCTCTCTGCTCGGAAGCAGAGAGCGCCCCCTGCTCGAAGGCAGAGAACTGACAGTGTAAAGGCAGTTACAGCGAGGCAACTACAACTGCAACTCTTTTACAACTTCCGATCTCTGTATAGGCAGGATTATATGTACACATCCGGCGAGTCCATTCTTGTATACCAAAAAGGGGCGATCCCACAACAACTTCAAGTACATTTTTTGTGCTTTTAAAAATTATACTGAAATCAGTCAACTTTTCAGTTATGTAAATGGCGAGTAAGCCCATGAAATTATTATTAATCCTTAAAAAAAAATATCAATCTAGCTTTCTCTTCGTAACTTTAACCAGATTCTCTCTCTCTCATTATTATTTGTATTATATTTTTATCCTAGTTATATCACGTATTTTCCATGGAGATCAAATAATATCAAGTTTTCTTAGTACTCCAGCATTCTCAGTATTTGTCGAGAAAATGTTAGTAATACTGTAGTTTGGTTGGTTTCGATTTTTTCTTTTTGATTTTCAAATCTTACCACTTCATTTACTCTATTAGTGATAGTCATTAACGTTACCTTCATATTCCCTTCTTTTCTATTATCCTTGTTATTCTTTTCCTGTTTGTTGTCTTTTTGTTCTCATGTACAATTTTCGAATGTCTCTTGATAATATTAATGAAGTTTTGTATCATCCTATGGATTATTTAGGTATTTACGAGCCAAGAACATCATGGAATTAATTTAGGAAGTAAATAATCGTGTAAAACTAATTAGAAAATTAGAACAACTCGCTCCAACGAATTATTTTAAAAACTTTCTTTGGAGTATCGAGTTTGTCCTAAAGTTATTGGGCTTTGCATATCAGTGTGACTATTGAACATGCATTCATTAATGATAACTAATCACTAAAATGGATCAGCTAAAGAGTGAATTCGAGTCCTTTGTCCATTGTCGTAAGTTTCTTTCGTACTTCGACAATATTTGTTTGGTTAAGTGCCTTGCTTTGCTTGACGGGCCTAGCTATGCCAGTATTAATATTTATTCACACAAAGAAAGTTCGATCCCTAGTATCTAAGAGATTTGGTAGATTGTTTCATTCAATTAAAAACAGTTCTGAATGCATCTCGACGCCAATTTCCTCCTATGGAAATGAATGTATTGTCACAAGACTTGGAATTTTGTATTTCACTATTGACTGTTAAAAGGGAGGACATTTTGTTTGAGGTGCTATTTACCTAGTTACTGAGGCTTTTATCCTCATCTGAAAGTAAATTTAGTGTACTTAAGGCAAGACATAATGACATGACTCATGCTTATGCTAGTAAATCTATTGATCCAACTGAATTCAGTTAGCGACGTGAACAATTTCATGTTCTTATATCTTTGCGCCGAGATGAATCTATTATTATTACTAGGCCCAATAAGGGTGTGGGTGTAGCGATATTGAATTATGACGAACTCGTAAACAAAATGATGACAATTTTAAAACGGAGAGAAATGTGTATAATTGCGACATCATGGCACGCATGACAAGACCAAGGCTTTTGAGCTGAAATTCCAGAAACGTGTTAATTCACAACTGCCGTTTTTATCTCAAGTAATACTGAGAGTTGTTTGTGATGGTGTAATTCGAAGGTTGAAGACTAAAACAGATCGGTGCATGCCAGGTAGATCCACCATGAGAGATTCGATAACATAAATAAGCTGTTCAATATTTCAGGTTAAGGAATTGCTGAACACTTAATAAATAATCCGGTGTGTGTTATGTTGCTTGCCAGAGATTACCTTACTATAATCAGCACCGAGGTTATCATTTTAGAATATTAAAGATATTATATATTAAGTCTAGGCAGCCTTTCCACTGCAAGCAGAAGGAGTGGCTGCTAAAACTTAATGCAACTATTGTGGTGTATTTTTATATATTGATAAATATTTACGTAAAATATATAAATAATTCTGACTTGCTTTTGTTGTGCGTGCAGGCATGTGCGACAATGTTTTCTTCTTTTTCGTGTTTTTTTAGATTCCGAAGAGATGTTATTTCTTCTGCCAGTTGGAAACCCTTGTTTATTAGTGGAGTAGGGTCTTCTCTTACTTTTAGTGTTTTTCGCGCTTTTGTCAGCTACTATTGTGCAAATTCGTCGTGATAGGGAGTAGAGGATAAATTTTAGACAACTTTTAGGGTAGTGACTCTTGAAATGGATGTATCGTTGGGTGTCTGTGGGTTTATGATAAATGTCTGTGATGAAGTAATTGTTTTTGTTTTTATAAGTATGTCTAGGAATAGTAATTCATTATAGCTATATTCTGATATGAACTAATACAGATATATTCTGATATATATGAGATGAATATATGGATCGAAATCTGACAAGATGAATAGAATAAATAAAGAACAATAGGAAAAATGTCTTTAATTTAACGTTTCACGTATGACAAGCTTCTTCAGAGATTTAATAAGGACGAATGATTTAAAAGTTCGATATATATATATATATATATATATATATATATATATATATATATATAATAACATTTTTCGAAGGTTTATTTTCCTATTCGAAGTTTTGCAAAAGTAGATTCACACTTCAGCAGTAGAATATATTAATTGAATTTAATCGATTTTAAAATAAATTACATCCAAAGAATTAATCTTTTTTTACATCAATCAATTTTAATTTTTTTGTATCGATAAATTTAGATGAATATCTAAATTCATCATTTATATATTTACTTTTTTGTTGGATTCTCGTCAAAACTTAAATTATCTGAATATAGCGGAGAATAATCGCAGAAATTTGCTTTATAAAAATAATATAAAATACACATGCACACTCATATACAAGCAATACAATAGTGACGAGTCTTTAATCAAAGGCAGACATTAAATAAATCGAAGCTCTACGAAACGGTCTGAAATGTAATCATCCTGGCATGACATATCGACTTCAGCCCCATTTCTACCGACATGATGTAGCTTCCCTCTGTCTTTTTGGCAAATATTTTCATAACAATTGTTCTAATGAGCTGTTCTCCTTAATGTCTCGATTGAATTTATTTACTCTAGCTAGTAGATTGGTAACTATGTCTTGCCGTTTCACTGCTGAACTAGCTTGATGAAACCGTCAGTTTTATTATAATTCGCATTTCTCGCCTGTGGAACTCTTCAAAATTAACTTGCAACATCAATTTCCATCTTATTTCTTTTTAAAGCCTTTTTCTTTGTCCTTTCTTCTCACTAAATTTTTCTCATTCTTTTTCACTCACTGTAACCCTTGCGTTCCAGTGGCATTGTCGCTTTGCTCGGAGTGAAGCTATTAAACAAAGAAAATAAACATTCAATGTTATTTCGTATTCTTCATCACCAAACCCAAGTCAATCAATTCGCGATGATAACTACCATTGATGATGTTAGTATCAACACAACGTAGGACACAAGGAAGCTAGAAAGCAAGCTCACCGATGGCTATTTAGAAAATCCGTAAAGAAGCTTGAGACACACATGTCACCAGAGATAAGAAATGTGCAACTGCAAAATGTCACGAAATCATTGTTTTGAACAATTATAAAAACAGCAACAACTGAAAATTTCTGACCTTTTCTGCTTGATAACACCTTATTTAAATATACTTGACTTTTTAAAATGTATGCATGTTCGAAAATAATCGGTGGTAAAATAGCTATTATGACATTTAGAGCGAGAGCAATAAATAAAACTGAAATTAAGAAGACGGGAGATAACGATTGACATTACATTTGAATTTTTGAAGATCAAAGTTGACTGAAAAGCAAGAAGCCAGATGAGAGTTCCACCAGCGAAAAGTGCGAGAGAAGAAACTCATAGTGACATCTAGCAATTTCAAATGTAAAATGATAAGATCTTTGGGTAATCTAGTACAGCATTTATATTCGTAGTCTAGGTACCAGAGAGAAAAGTTATATTTATTTTGACCAATAAAAGATGAGGCACAAGGCCCCAAGTAGGGATGGCGGAAAAGGGAAAGCTAGTCTTAAATCTGTCTTATCTCAAGTTTACCTAGATGAAAAAGGACATATGCTTATGCTTTGTAGACTATGCAAATGTGTTCAACAAAGTACGCTACAAAGAACTGATAGAAATGTTTAGCAAACTCGAAATATTAGGTTGTCCCAAAAGTTCGTAAACACTTGCAAAAAATTGAATTTTTATGCAATTTTACGTTTATATTGTTATAGTGATCTTCATCTTTGTATTCTTTGTATGCCAGTGTTTACGAGATTTTGGGACAACCTATTATTTTAGAAATACATTAGAATAATCAAGAACCTCTACTGGCATCAAACAGTCTGCATACTGAGAGGAACAGAATACAGCAGTTATACAAATATAGAAACGGGCGTAAGACAAGAATGTATCTTTTCATCGGATCTATTCACCTTATACAGCGAGACTATTCTAAGAAATCTAGAAGTTATGCCAGCATTTGTCAAAGGCGGCCACAATCTGAACAACAAAAGATACACAGATGATACAGTGCTGATAGCAGACACGTGAAGGAAATTACAAGATCTTCTACGGAAGATAGCTGAAGAAGGTGGAAACAAAGGACTACAAATAAACTACAAAAAAACCGAATGCATGGTCATCAGCAAAAAAAAAAAAAAAAAAAAAGAACAAAAAAAAAAGAGCCCAAAATGCCAATCAGAGGTGGAGGATACTAAAATTAAGCAGGCACAAATATTTAAATAACTGGGAATTATTTCAAAATAGGACGTAAAGTGCAACACTGATATCTGTGGGTGAATTTGCATGGCGAATGATGCCTTCCAGAAGCTGAGTAGAGTATTGAGAGACAGCAAAATTTTGCTAGAAGCAAGTATTATGACAGCATTCACCAACTTAAATAAAGAAACCCCACAGAAAAGATACTGGAGTTTCCGAAGTTTTCTAGAGGCTGTGGTTAAAGCCAATGGTGATTTGATTGAATAAATTTACTCTTTAGTTTTTTGGTGTAATTTTGGTAAATATATCTGTTAAAATGATGTATCAGTTTTATTTTCATTTTTGTTTTCGTAATTTAGACGACAAGTTATTCATCGCACCAGTAGTTATTTATTCTCAAGGACACATGGCACAGTAATTAAAAGCATAGCTCAGGGGACTTGACCCAAAGAGTTATGAGTTAAATGCCTGGCTACAGCAATGGGGAACAAGTAACTTAGAGATTTGAGTTAAAGGGCATAACTAAGACGTCTGGGACGGGCATGTTTCATGGAACCCTAGTGATCAAAATAAAGGGTTCACTTCGAAATTACAATCACCCGAAGAAGGCTGATTATAACGGCTGAGACGTCGTGAATATGGCAATAAAGATGAGGACAACAGTTTGAACAATGTAAATACTATCGCATCTCAGAAGCATAGAAAGGCATTGAAGGAGTAGGTGTTACAATAATATGAGAGATTTGGGCATTCGGTTTTGTGTCCGTTGGAAAGAAAGTCCGGTTTAAAATATTAATTTAAAATCCGTAAAAACTTATAAGGTGGGGGCTCAGAAGAGCTTGAATTCAAATTAAACTAAATAAGATTTATTAAAGCTGGCACATCCCGCCCAACGCCATAATACCCAGGAAGTTGGCACGACAGGAATAATAAGTTGATCAAAGGTCCACAGCTTTTCGGTCAATCAGATTTTTGTTTATTTAGAGACCTATTTGCCTTATTTGGGTTAATTGCAGTGTAATTTTGGAATCTTATAAACCCAGGCCAATATCAAAAGGAAATTGACGGTTGGTCATCCGGATTTTATAACAGGTAGTTCTTTGTTCGAGAATCTAATTATTCATGACCATTTCGATTCAATGAACTTATATCAGCAAAATACGCATGCGCAGAGAAAGGTATTAGTAAAGCTAGTTGCCCAGGGTCGTTGAAGCAAGTATTTTGCAGAGAAGACGCTGTCGAAACGTCCGACTAATAAATATTTACGGTTCGTGAATTCCTTACGAATAAAAACAACCAACTACACGACACATTCCGTGGAAGGAAAGAAACAACCTGCACTGAAGTGTAGTCTACCTCCTGGTATGGTATTCGATACCTGAGTGAAAGCGTTGCTTTTGATAACCAGCTCTAGTGAACACACAGCTAACGCCCGTGTTACAGTTCCATTGGCAACTGTCATTGAGTCAACGTCACGTATTCTGACAAATTTTCAGAGTTTTCTATAATCTTGCATCGTAGTAAAACTTATACCAGTTCACCGACCGTGTTTGAACTTCAGACAATGTTACGATAAAACCGAAAGGCAAGCATATCTTACGTCTAAGTTAAATTAAAGATGTGTGTGTGGGCCTTTGAGAGTCTCGATGCTTATTAAAAATAAACAAAACACCCACACAAACAATCTGAAAAAGAAGTGGAGTGAAGCTGGTCAACATTTTCTATCCTAGATCTAGACAATTTGGTCATTCAGCACAAGAACTCATCCATCACCATCAAATCCTACATATACCACAATACCGCATATTCACAAGGGGACATAAAAAGGAAAAACCCATGATATAAAAGTTTCTTTATTATACAATACTCCTATTTATTTTCATTTTTTTTTACAAAAGTATATATAAAAATATAATATAAAAATGAGGGGCTAGGAATTAAACGAATAACAAACTAAAATAAAATATTAAAAATAACAAATGTTAGTAAGACACAAAACCAAGAGTAGCCGCTGTATTCAGCCGATAAGTGGATTCAGTACGCACGCTCACAAACAAAGAGGGTAAGATAACATAAATTACGGAATGGAAAAATCTAAGAATGGCAGAGTCGAGATAAAAAGGTGGGAAGGTTGGGAATTTCGACCTGGATTATAATAACAGAGAATTCTGGGAACATGCTAGGAATAACATTTATTCACATTAACTAGGTAATACAAAGAGATTCTACCTTAGCCAAGGGAGGGTTCACAAAAAAAAAAAAAAGATAAAATAAAAAATGCTCCGTTGTAACAAAGGAGCCTTTAAAAAGAAATCAAGGCTGGGCCCCATTCACACGAACGAAGCTCGCTACATTTACCCACCTTTCGCTGAAATATGTCGATATCTACGCTTTCTATCATATCTGATCTTCAACTTGAGCTGATGCTCAAGCAATCTAATCAGATGCTTATAAGAATAGCATTCATAGATTTCCTCCATTTGTGATGTCGAAATCACCGTTATCGCTACGATTAGCAAAGTGAAAAACACCATCCCTTTTACACCAGCATACGCGGGTGACACATTATCGCACGTGAATGCTTGATCGATTGACACGAGATGTTCAGGAGTGGTACGAGCTGACAACTCGCTGATATAGTCTCAGAAAGGGTGCACCTGAAGATAATAGTAGAAGGCGTGTGAAGTCGTTTCTTCTAAACTAAGTCACACCGATGACAGTCGGTCAGGTCAGCCCAGCCTCCTTCTTTGAGATATAGCACGTTCCGAATCACTCGTCAGGGTTGCTGAAGTAATCCACCGCTGGCATCCAAGAAAGCGCGACTCGGTCGCCAACAAGCCGAGCCACCCACAAAGAAAATGCCTAGAAAGGTCACATGACTGAGAAACAACCTGCAATGTCACTCGACACTCTCGGGGGAATCTTGATTGATTCCTGATTATGCATCGGCGCTCATCCCTAAAAAATAGAGTTTTTTGTTAACGCGCAGCATAGGAAGGCCAACCTTGAGGCGTGTGAATGACTTGCCAAGTGCAGCATTCCCAGCCCCCATGTAATGGTGGTTGGGCACAGACAGAGGAGAGGAAACGAGAGAGAGAGAGAGAGAGAGAGAGTACAGACAACCAGAAAGGATGAGAAGGAAGACGTAAAAGTTTTTACAAGACCGGACCGCCGGCCGACCCGACCTTTGCTTATAGCTTGGATCAGTTCTTTAGCTGGAGCCCGTGCTCGAAACACACTTCAAGAATGCTGACAGGTCTGTCAGTCTAACTAAGGGGCTGCAGAAGAGTGACTCTCTTCTAGGTACCTAATCGGAAGCTGGAAGACTTGTTGCGATTAATCTTGTCCTCTGTGACTTTTTTGTCCAGTTCAAGCGCTTTCTGTAACACCCTACTATCACTGGACGAAAATGGAAACGTGGAAACCATAGTGTGAGCACAACCAAGGACACCGATTCTGCGCAGGGCCAGAATGCTAGTCCTGTCTCTCAACCGGCGAAGGAAAAGCTTCAATTCTATTTTGTAAAGTAGGGACGATGGCAGGCAACCCTGACGAACCGACATAGACAGCGCAAAAGCGCGCGAACGCTTCCCGTTCATACCACAGCACTGGAGGGAGTGATACAGGATGCTAATCCAAGTGACAATAAAAATACAGCAATTCTTTACTTAACCACTGGGTTTAGTTCCAACGACCTGGTCATTAAACGATCTGCTCGTTAAATGACCAGTTAAATCGTTTAATGACACTTTTGCACCATTTCTAGTTTAATTATAAATCTTTATAAAGTACAATAGTGTACTAAACAGTAAATGTAATGAAAAAATTTGAATTTTTGGGCAATTACATTGATTATTATGAAAATGTTAGAAAATTAATAAAAATGAAGCCATTATAAAGACTGTGTGTAAAAAACGTTTTAACCAACTCTTATTAAGTGTAAATTGCTTTTAGTACAAATGCTTGAAATAGTGTTTAAACTAAATTGGCAATTTAGGTGGTTATTAATTACTTTATAGAAATAATTCCCTATTTAAATTGCCTTGTTTTAAGGAAATTTAGTTCTTTGCAAGTGATTTTGCGTGCGAATTCTTGCCTCTAAATCATTATCTAACAAAACTGTTATGCAAGATAAAATTTATATCAACATTTTGTGAGAAAGGGTTAGATCCCCGCAAAAAACACGATTTAAAAATTAGATCTAATTATTTTTTAAATGACCATGCAATATCTAAGATACTAAGAACATTATATTTTTCTTTCCAGATATTCAGAATTGCCTTTTTTCTTTTATGTGTTGTGTTTCTTCAGGATGTAAGCGATCATGGCTCTCCAAAACTTTATATTCTTTGAAACTTTAAACAATGATTACTTCCTTAACATTTCTTCTAGTTCTTGTTCTTCCATCTATTTACATAAGCTTGTTATGTAGATTAATCGATGTTTCCCGCTACCATTGTTGCCTTCAATATATCCTTTGAATGTCAAATTATCTCTTTCTCCATTATGTGTTCCCAGAAGTTTCAGCGATCTATTTAGATTACAGCTTGTGTGTTGTGGAGTAAAGAATATTGGCTCGGAACGAAAAATAGGAGAGCCAATATCCACTGCAACAGAATCCAGTTGAATTCGTTGCATTCTCTTATGCACAAAATAGCCTCACGAAATGTATTAATCCGTTTCTTTTCCCTCCAGCCATGGGTTGAATAGCAGCACAGATTGTGTTCTATAGTCTTGTTTGTCGATCAGCCAACCCCAATGGCAACATACTGCGGAAAACTATTCTGCCTAGCCAGTCATGGATCGAAAGAGACGTGATTGTTTGAGTGTTTGAGTCTGAGTTTGAGTTTTGTTTAACGGCATATCAACCTGTGTGGATTATTTAATGCCAAAAAGGTGGGGTTTTAAGGTATTTTTTAAATGTTTAGTTATAGTGAGATGCTGGTCTTAGTCATATTCTGATGAAATTATTTTGTTTTTAATTTTTTAGAAAATTGAAAATGTCTTAGTTTTGTATTCAAAAATATTTTTTCCTTAAAAAATGTGTTATGGTAATAATTTTTTCTTCAGAAATGTATTGTTGGTAATATTTTTCTTTCAAAAATGCATATTTTTCTATAAAAGTCTATTTTTATGCGTATATTTCTATAAAAGTGTATTTTTATACTTTCATAGTGTTTTGATCCCAGTCTGGAGGTTAACTATTTGCCCTTAGCTGAGACCCTAACAGGTGCTAACACTCCAGGTCAGGGTGAACCTGGGAACAACAGCAATTAAGAGGTGGTTTCATGCTTCTCACAATCTCCCAATCGGAGGCCTAGCTGCCGGATGTAGTTTACCGTCATGCCCTGGACCGATTTGTCAAGTGTGCATCACGTATAGCACTTAACTGACTGACTGATTTAGATTCCATTTAAATCTATCCGTTTATGCGTCTATTTTCATTAAAATTTCCTCTCTGCTCGCATTGTGTCAGCCAATAATAAGGCATTTATAATTTATATCTATTCGTTCTTTATAAACATAATTGGATTTTATAAACATTGCTGGCTATTCGTTCTTTATAAACATTGCTTAATATTTATTAACAGCATCCATACTTAAAAAAGAGCATGGAGAATACTAATAAAAAATGCATCGCAGCAGAAATTATGCTGCCATTTCGATGCATAAAATTATCATTTGATTTCATTTTTAATTGCTGCTTGTTACTAATTATATTACTGTTGAGTTTTCTAGCAAACTTACAAATCCAGGTTATTTTAGAGAAGAATAACTCATCTAAGTAGATCTACAATTGCAATAGATAAGGAAGAAAATGAATTTGATAGATAAAAACAAGTTATATATATATATATATATATATATATATATATATATATATATATATATATATACTCCCGCACTCTCGCTGCTGACCTTGAACTCTGTGGTGAATTGGGGCAAGAAGTGGCTTGTCAACTTCAATGCGTCCAAGACCAAGCTGTTGTCTGTCAACCATTACAGGCAACCTCTCCTGCCTCACATAAGCATGGACCAAGCGATTCTCCCTGAGTGCAATACACTGCGCCTCCTCGGCCTTACCCTCTCTTCTGATCTCAAGTGGAACTGCTACATCGAATACATAGCTAAATCCACTGCTAAGAAGGTTGGGTCCTGTGTCGATCCAGGATGTTCTTTCCGCCTGAATCCATCCTGCATATATACGAGTCTACCATTCGACCCTGCATGGAGTACTGCTTCCATTTATGGTCAGGCGCCCTTGCCGTTCACCTCAGTGTTCTCGACAGGCTCCAAAGGAGAGATAGTAACGTGATAGGTGCTGACTTGGCGGCTCGACTACAGCCACTTCCCCACCGACGGAATGTGACCTCACTTTGTCTGTTCTATAAGTACTTTCATGGCTTCTGCTCAGACGAACTTAAGTCACTGATGCCTCCTCAACAGGTGTTTATTCGTGCAACCAGAATGACAACTGGATCCCACCCATTCACAGTTAGGTTAGCCAAATGCAGACGACAATTCTACTCCTGCAGCTTTTTCTTTCGCATTTCACGCCTGTGGAACTCGCTCCCATATTCTTGCTGACGGCTACAACCTCCAGAAATTTAAATGCAATGTCAATACACATCTACTAACCACTTGACTCTAGCCGTTCCCCCACCCCGTATATCCTTCCCTTTCTCTCCTCCCTTGCAATTGTCATTATACCTGCATTTTCATCTTTCTATTGCTTCTTTCTAATTGGTTTGTAATCCTCTTCTCCCTCCTCTAATTAATTTTCTTTCAGTTATATAGCCCCCCCCCGCACATCAGTGGCATTTACGCCTTGCCCGGGGTGAAATGATGAAAAAAAATTTTGAATTCAACAGAATTATTAATTAAAAGAAATCTTTCTAAAATAACATAATAAGGTGTTGATGTGCGGTCGGTGTAATAGATACCGACTTGGAATGAAAAATCGGAGAGCCGAGTTCGAATTATAATGAGGTTTAGTACGTCTATTTATGCGCAAATATCATTAGCAATAGTAGGCCGATCTCTCCCACCCACCACCAGCCATAGATAAAGCACTAGGCCTTGTATTCGGTACAATCATTGCTATTTTCCAAAATTGTTAATGAAATATTCATTCGCAAATGGTATTATTATGACAATCCAAACCGTTTTTCGGCTTTAAATAACCCATAAAGTTTTGAAAATCCGTAAAACCAAATCAACGACATGAATAAAGTATTTATTAATTTTCCATGGTTTGTTATTTATTTAGCTTGACTGGATTTATTTTTATGTGGCTTATTTTATTTTCCTGCGAGGAATTAGCGTAGGTGTGTTGAGGTCATGTGTATATGGTGCTAAACAACCCTTTTTTCGGCTGCGTTCTCGTTGTCTGAAGATCGTGAGAGAGTGAAACTCTAATAAAGAATCAAGCTGTCATTTGCTAAGGATTGACGTTGTGAAGCATTTTTGCAGTCTATGAAATGAAAAGGAAATGGTAAGAGCATTAGATAAAATAAAGTGAATGATATGTAGATAATATCAATATACATATTCAATATCAGACTGAAATGTATACACACATGTATGCACAGTGGAAAGGTTAGTAGTTTAAAATGATGGCTTAACGAGTTATTCTTGGAAATATTTCCTTGCAAGTGACTTTTGATGTTCGGCTACTGTAACCTTTTGTAGGCTAAACATACTAAATTTCTAAATTTTAGCTTAAATAGATTGAAAAGGCCACTCTTATACAGATATACACAAGATCATAATATGAGATGTAAATATTTATGACTTAATTTATACTGCCTTTGTTCGAAATTTTAAAATTCATTTTCGTAAAAACAAAACGTACCTGACTCTACCTTTTATGCTCTATCTTTACAAGAATCAGTTCGAAACCAAAAAAAAAAAAAAATGGAGCATTGTTTCTATATCCGGGATGGAGCTGAGTAATCCTTACTTTCCAGACTCAACAGTGTTTATTAGCGTTTAGTTGGCCTTTTAGGCGGTAAATTTTTTCACCAAAAAGTCCTTTTCTACAGACGTAACGTCACACGCCTATCGAAACGTCACACGCCTATCGATATTTCACGGCAAATTTTTAATGGTCTACATTCATTCCAACGGTTCAAGCCTCCACGGCGACGCGCTATCACCCCAACCATCATAATTGCTTTCGTATTACATTGAATTTTCACTTAGACTGATTATTTCAAAGAACTGTTATTTTGGGGAACAGACTCCAGGATGCTTCCTCAATCACTACGATTTTAATACATTTAAATCTAGCCCACCGTTATCTAAATATTCTCATAACAGGAACTTCTTACTTCTTTTTCTACGCATTTAATCAGTAGCCCTCAAGCATGAGTAGCTCTTATTGTGCAAACAATAATCTAAAATTATAACTTGTGAGCATAAAATTCTCCAAGCCCTCTTTCCTCAATATGTGTTCCAGAAATTTCAACACTCATTTTGATACTAAGCACGAGTAACATTTCTCTAAAGATTTCCTTGATGCTCGCGTATTCCCAGTAACCTTCTGTAGAACCCCCTTTGTATTGTCTCAAGTGTCCTCTTTGCCTAAGAAGAAATTGTCCAGCACTGCTGCTATATAGGAGGATTGATATTACATTACAAATGATCACTATTTTCTTTCTAACGAAATTGTCCTATTTTTAATATTTATTTTAGTTTTGGAAGGCGTCGTTCGCTATTTCGGATTTTGCACGTTGGAAATTTTACATTGTCTTTGACAAATTCATTCCACATTTTCAACATTTCTATACTTGTTTGATTTTGATTTTTTCCATTTTGTGACTCGAGTATTCAGATAATGAACGGGCATGGAGATAATGATTTCGTCTATTTGAATCGTCATTTAATTGCCTTCGCAAATAATAAAGCAACTTCTCATTGGTCCGCTTTATTATTCTTTTGATCTGCTGTGAAAACGTTTAAAACTGGTTGATTTGGCTGTTTTTTTTTTAAGCAAGAATTGTGTGACATTCTTATGACATTTCGCTTCGTCTTTTATTATACATGGAAATAATTGTTTAATCTATGTCGCTTTATAAATGCTTTCGTTTAAAATGTTTTGAATAATACTCATTTTGCATGTCATTTTGTTGCCTTTAATCTCCAATTGACCGTCATTAATTCTTGCTTTATATTCATTCAGGACGTGGGTGATCTGACTCTCCATGATTTCTGTTTTTGTAACTCTTAGTAATTCTGGTTATTTTATAGGCTTTCTTTTTCTTTGCGGTACTTGTTGCGCCATAGATTAATTTTAACTTGTTATTTGTTGATTTACCCAATGTATTTTGCTGTCCGTGTTTTATGTATTACATTCTCTAAGACTTCTTTCTTTATTATTCACCGCCAAATCGTTAGCAGCAATTTCATTGTTGTTCCTCAACCATTCCTGATACCATACACAGACATCCTGCAAAAAATCCCACGATGAACTGCAAACAGGAGTAGGATGCTAGTGTTTTTTAGCAGTTCATAGCAGGAATTTAATATGCTGTGATCGCTCTCATTATGTGAACATCAGGCATCCTGAACACAGACAATAGATAGCTATCAGGAATTCGTTTGTAATTAAGCTTCTGTTTGAGGTCATGCGTCGCTAACTCAAAAACATCCCCAGAATGGACATTTGCCTCCGGAGAGTTTCTGAAATGAGAAGTACGAACGTGGAAAAATGTCGGCACTGTTGTCTGCATATTTGATACTAAAATTTAGTTTTTTCTTAAGCGAATAAGAACACGTTAAATACCATTACTTAACGTATTTTCGACAATCACAATAGATACGATAAATAAATATTAAAAATAAATCAAATGCAAGGTTCAAAATTATCTCCCCAATTGATCAAGGGTCTATTAGTAAACTTATTTTATTAATATACTATAAATGTTATATTTATTAACAGTGAGCACTTTATTGCTTTACATAAAAACGTTATAGTCTAGAAATACATTGCCCGAACAATATTTCTTTGACGAAATATTCTTTATTATTATTAGAAAATAGTAGTAGTAGTAGTAGTAGTAGTAATAATAATAGATCCTTAACGCCTTAAGTCCAGAAAATAATTCGAGTTTAACGCGTTTAAAAGAGACGCTCAATTTTTTTCGAAAATAGAGTAATGATAGTTAATAGAAATAGCATAAGTTATTTCTATTAATTATTGTTACAAAGTTGCGTATTGGTTAAGGATCAAAAGGAAACAGTTTTAACACTACGTTGAAAATCTGAATTGCAGTTGTAGAAAAAATCGTAAGAGACTGAAACATCTGCACACACACTCACACACACACACACACACACACACACACACACACACACACACACACACACACACAAAAAACAAAAAAAAACAAAAAACAAAAAAAAAACAATAATAACAAATAAACAATACCCTGTCTAGTGGCAAAAACTGCTGGTGGCGTCAAGGGTGATAATACCGCCGTTAGCCACAGAAACAGATTTACTTTCCCTGGTTGGCAGCCGGAATGGGCAGGGTATCGTACATGTTATCACATGTATGTAGAAAATAGCGTTTAACAGTATTATTCTTGCGACTTTACTACTCATTTGGCTTAGATAATATAAATATTAGAAAATGAAATTTTTTTGACTGATTATGAAAAATATTTTCAAAATCTAATTAGTGACATGCATGCATATAAACTGATGTGCTAAAGATCGCATTTGCGGAGTTATTGTTTCCTCCTGAATAAAGGCGTCTAAGCGAAAGTGCCATAAATCCATGTCATACGCCCACACAACATTTCCGGTATCTATTTAGGTACGTTCTAAAGGTGTCAGTGGAGGATTACTGACACGAGTATGAGGGCCAGTGGAATAACCGAAAGTTAGCTGTGTGTTTTTGAAACCAGTTTCATGCCGTCTATGAACGGTAAATTCTGGGCTGTGATATTTTTCTTTCTCTTCTCTTTCTAAGACTTATAATTCCGTTGGTGTTCAGTCAAAATTGGAATTAAATTTCATTTTTGTTTAAATTCTTTAAATGTAAGTGGTTTCATGTATTTTTTTTCAATAGTTTTTTTTATCTGTATTTGATATTCTTAAATGAATGTTTATTCTCACGTGGACTTTCTAACTTTGTAACTTCTCCAGCCAGTATGGCATATATAGGGTAGTTAGGACTAAATTTAATCATTTCGCTCGATTTGGTTTTTGCCAAAAAAGTGAACTTATCCGTCGAAATGGAGCATCATTTTCTCTTAACTGGCTTCTCCAATTCTGAGCTGTGATATTTTTCTTTCTTTTCTCTTTCTAAGACCTTATCATTTCGTTGGTGTCCAGCCTCTCCAGCTGTGTTTGGGGTTTTTGTCTGTTTTGTTAGCTACCACTGGTCCATTTTCTCTAGTGAACCAGTAAGTGATCTTTTGACTTTAACTAAGTTAAAACATTGTAAATTTAATTTAATCTTTTAAAAATTGGTGTTAATAGACCCTACTATCGCTCAGTTCACACTCCTTCTAATTGTATTGAACAGGAGTAAAGGCTCATCTCTTGTTCTCTGTTTAGGAAGTGGTTCCCAGTTCTCTTTCTCTTCTCAGTATTGGTGCTCCCGCAATTTTTCTAGATATGTCTGGTCGGTAGCAACGTCTCTTCATTGCGAGAGTACTGGGTTGGCAGTTTTCTGTTGCTTCCAAATGGTAGTTAGGAGCCTTAACTCTTGCGTAGCATCGACAACGGCTGCTCTGATCAACATTTCCATAATACCGGGGTTCTTTCAGTTCTATGACATGCATGGATAGGTGTTTCTGCAAGCGCTTCCGGTGGGTAAACTTGAGGTCACATTATGCTGCAGTCGGTGCCAGCTCCCTTTTTGCACATGTCGCAGTCAATGACCGTCTGCCACCTCTACTTGAAGTCCCTCCTCACCAACAACACAAAATGAACAATAGCATCTCTAAAAACTAAATTAAACTAGCTAAATCAAAATCACCTAAACCATTCAGCATTTCCTTCACGTGTTATGCGTACAAAATTGTCTGGTATCTTTCCTCCCCAAAAAATCCCCTGATATCCTTGCACTTTGCGAAACTAATCTTAATCTCTCCCCTGACTTCTTGATTCCTGGCTACCTTCTTCTCTTAAGGAAGGACTCCACTGTCTATATGCATGGTCGGGGGGGGGGGGTTACGTCATTGAACACCTCCCTCTAACTAGGGTTACTGCTTTCGAATCTCTTGACCACTCCATGTCTCCGTCTTTGACTACTAAAATCGGTTAGCTATCTTTTCTTTCTGTACCGTTCCCCTTCCTCTCCCACCTGGTCCCTGCTAGACAATATCTCTGACAATATAGATAACGCTACTTCCCCCTCCACCCTTTCGGTAACGTATTTGTGTTCAGTGATTTTACTGCGCACCAAGCTGTAAATCTCTGTCACCGATCTTGCTGACACTCATGCCATGAACTTTGCCATTATTCAATCTATTACGCAAGTGGTGGATTCCCCACGCGCTTCTCCAATATCCCTACAGGACATGTTTGCTTCACCCTGTCCCTTGCAGCTTTGCACTCTTGGAAACTCCGATAACTCTGTCGGTTCCATTAATATTTTACTCACCCCCAGGAACCTTCTGCCAGCAGAAATTTTTACTGCTACCAAAGATCAGACTGATATACGTTACGCAACTTCCTATGTGACGTTCCTTCGGGAAAAAATATTTAGACTTTCCGTTGTGGACTACGCCTCTGAGGTCATCTGGGTGAAAGTTGGTATCGATGCTTTCATCCCGGTCAGGAAGTTCCGACCTAAACCCTATTCGTCTCCTTGGTTCTCTCCTGTCTGCTCTGCCGCCATTGCCCACAGGAATTACTTCTTCCGGCTATATTAGAGCCACGAGTCTGACCATTATAGGCGAATATTTGTCTCTGCTCGTAATGAGTGTAAGAGGATCTTAAACGATGCTAAGCTGTTGTTTGCTGAGAGAATAAAGCAGCGTATATCAACTCGCAAGTACGGCTCCAAAGACTACTGGTGGCTCTGAAAATGTATGCTGAACAACAGCAAATCCTCCATCCCTCCTTTAATCAATATATTTGAAGTCCTTCACTGCCACTGCGGACAAGGCCGAGTGCTTTGCTCGCAGATTTTCCTCCAACTCCACATTTGACTCGTCTGGAGTATCCGCACCAGACTTCTCTCTTAGAACTGAGGCTTAACTGATGAGTTGTTTGCATAACTTTCTCTGGTATTCAAAAGATAATTTCATAAACTCGACCAAGCAGAGGCGACAGAATGCCGGTCATTGTCTTGAAGAAATGTGCTCCTGAACTCTCCTGTGTCTCTAAACTCTATAATTACTGCATCTCTGCTTTTTGTTTTCCTGCCTGCCGTAAGTCCTCTTCCGTAGTTCCTGTGTTTAAGAACTCATGAGAACCCTCAAACTCCTCTAATTATTGCTTAATCAGCCTCCTACCAATTTTCGGCAAAGTGTTCGAAGCTATCATAAATGCTGAAATAAACATTTCACCGCTCATAAAGTATTCTAGGACAGACAGTATGGCTTCCTCTTTGCCAGGTCTACTGCTGATTTGCGAACGACCATCACCACGTACATATACCAAGCGAAGCTGGAGCTGTTGCCCTGGATATGTCCAAAGCATTTGATAGGGTCTGGCACTCCGGCCTTCTGCGCAAGCTATAGGGCTATGGTATCACTGGACGCTTGCTTGGTTTGATCCAATAGTTCCTATCAAACTGCAAACGGGTACGCCTCCAGATCCTATCACACGAATGCGGGTTCTTCCATGGCTCTTTCCTAGGCCCGACGCTCTTTCTGATTTTCATCAACGACACAACCATTTGCTTCCGCCTCAGTCAGAAATCTGACAAGACTGACAAAGAAAACCTCGCTGCTGATCTTGAGAAGGACCTCTAATCTGTGCTTGCCGGGTGTAAGAAATGTCTCGTAACCTTTAATTTTGTCCAAAGCAAAGCTACTATCCGTCAACCACCATAGACAGTTTCTCTTGCACCTCAATAACATGGATCTAGCTAGTCTCCCCGAAAGCAATACACTGCACCTTCTCGGCCTCACTCACTCATTCACTCACCCGACCTCAAGTGGAATGACTACATTGAATCAATAGCTAAATCTACTGCTAGGAAGGTTGGGTCACTACATTGGGCCAGGAGGTTTTTCTCGCTTGATTCCATCTTGCACATATACAAATCAACCATCCGCTTATCCATTGAATAGTTATCATAGCTGGTCAGCCGTCCCTGCTATTGCTCTAGGGGTTCTCGACAGGCTCCAGAAGAGAATTTGCAATGTAATGGATCCCGAACTGGCACATCGACTCCAGCCAATTTTTCACCGACGGGATGTGGCTTCCATCTGTCTCTTCTACGAATATTTTCATGGTTTCTGCTCCGACGAGCTTAGCTCCCTGATGCACCCTCTAAAAATATTTGCATGAGCAACCAGACTGGCAACAAGTCAAAACAACCAAATGCAGGCTTCTACTTCTACTCTAACTGCTTCTTTTCTCGCGCTTCCTGCCTGTGGAACTTCCTTCTTTATAATTGCTTTCTTGATAACTACAATCTCCAAGAATTTAAATGCAACGACAATCGCCTTGTCTTATCCCCGTGATTCTTCTCTTATCCTCTCCCAACATCTCCTGAATGTTGTTCTCCCTTTTCACTCTACGCTCACGCAACTCTCTTCACATCAGTATTTCCATCCTTCTTTTGCCCTCTGTAACCGGTTCCTCTTCCTCTTCGTTTTCTTATGTAACCCTTCACTCTCTGCTTATGTAGCCCCCTGTACACTAGTGGTAGTATTGCCTTGCTTGGGGTGAAATGATTAATATATATATATATATATATATATATATATATATATATATATATATGTGTGTGTGTTAAAAAAATTGAAAATTTTGGATAGCGAGAGATTTGAAAGTGAGATTAGTGTGAGGTCCCTTGTGGCTGAGAAGTTAAACTGTTCTAGGATAAAAAAATCACTTAGACCAGTTCGTATCCCAGAAAGATGACAAGATGACAAAGAAATCATGAAACTTCTTTAATAGTCATCAAATGTAGAGGAAAATGGCAGATGTAGTTGAATAAATCTATTTATCTAAATATTGATTTTGAAATACATTTAAAAACCCAATATTTTAATATTAAAAGTGTGCCTCTATTAATACTCCTGCCAATGCTGGTATACAATCTACATAAAAGTATAAGGTTTAAAATTTTCATTCTTGTGAAAAATTTCCTTCCAACCAGAAAAAAATTCGAAAATACACATTTAATCCTTCTAATTAAAAGTACACACACACACACACACACACACACACACACACACACACACATATATATATATATATATATATATAGATATTGAAAACTCATTTACGATTATGGCCATTTGAATATAATTTATTAGTTAGCACACTGACAGACGTTTTAACACGATGCTTATTGTAAGTCATACTTTCATATTTGTCATGCAAAAATTCAAAAGGTTTTAAACCAGGAAACATTTTAATTGTCTACAGAAAATTTTAATTGCCTACAGACAATTTATTAAATACACTTTTCTGAAAATTGATGTACGGTCTTTATAAAGATTTGATTGAAATGCGAGATGAGGATACGAAATATTTTCATACTTTCTATGCATTATTGCTAATAGAAATTACTTTGGCAATGCATCAAATTAATTAAAATTGGTATTTATATATATTTACTTGTATTGAAAATACTCTTTTATCTGCAAAGGACTGAGAATATTTAATTTCATTTTTAAGATTTCGTTTTCATAGTCGGATTACGGATGCATATTTGATAAAATTAATGTAAGTTTAGCTTAAATGAAACTACTTAGAATTACTTAAACGAATGACTTAGAATTTTGAGTTTCGAGCAGACATTGTTGCATGTATTTGCAGCAGCCTGTAAAGTGAGAAACTTTATAACGAGCTTCTTAAAATAAGCCGTTTATTCATTAGTACCAGATGCACTATCAATTCCGCTATCCTTACTTCATTTGTACAGTAGCTGATATATTTCATTAGGACCTCACTAAAAGTCAGAGTATAACGTGATTTTTTAAACGTACGATACATTACCCTTTATCAATTTATGCAGTATTTATTTTCTAATTTCCCTGGTGTGGTCGAGTCCATCAGTTTTATTCAGGGCTTAATTTTCTTAATCATATTCAGTTACACCTATTAAGGGAGTTGAAACAGAGAGAATAGTGCAATTATTGGTTTTGCAGTTACATTTAGTACATCTATTTTGTTGATCTCGACTTATATTTTAGTCGCCTGTTTTATTCCATCTTTGAATTCATGTTTTTCGTCTGTATAAATAAATAACGTTAGATGCTCTAATGTGATATATATATATATTAGTGGAAAAAGCTTTCACATGAACTATTTAATCGGGCTAAATTTACTATGTTAGTGAGACTACGTATATCGCACGAGCGATGGATGCTGGCAATTTTTATTTTATTTTGAATCAAAAATTAAAATTCCCAGCATTGTTCTTGATATATAAAATATATACTAATATCTAATAGATATATATGAGATTTTGTTGGGTAGACGTGTCTTACTCACATTTGTTTATTTTAGTTTGAATATTTGTTATATTTTAGTTTTTTTTAAGTATTTCATTCTCCTCCTCTTTTTCATTTCATAATCATTAAATCTTTTAGATATATTTTTGTAATTATTGTATATATTAGCAAATTTTTACGTCATGGGTTTGTTTCTTTTTTAGTTGCCCCTTGTTAATATGTCATATTGTGGTGCGTGATGGATGGGTTTTTCGTGGTGAATGCGCAAATTGTTAATGAGTGATAGGGTTTGAGAAAGTATTTAGATATAGGATAGCTACAGAAGATCACCCTTTACCAATTCTTTTTTTTTTTAAGCCATGTATCACATTTTGCATAATTTTATACAAATAAATATCTATATATATATATGAGAGAATGGCAAATCGTTAAAGACGGAGAGGATAATCTAAAATATTTTATCCAATTAATATAAATTATTAATTAGATAAAAACAGAGTGCTCGATTGATATTATCCAGAGTATTATAAAATATTGAGAGAAAACTTAACACATATAAAACAGGATTTCAATGTAAATTCACTGACATTGTCGTTGAGAAAAAATAAGTTTCGTAGACAGACTCATCCGTCCACCCTTCAGGTGGTATCAGCACTTGTCTGATTATACTTCTCAATTTTTTTTTATATACACTTATCATTGGTGCAAGATTTTTTGTATTGTGTCTGTACGTACATGAAGGGTGTCGAAATTATTTGTACTTTAATTCATTTGATTATATATATATATATATATATATATATGTGTGTGTGTGTGTGTGTGTGTGTGTGTGTGTGCATGTGTGTGTGTGTATAAGTCCCAAAACTTGAATTAACAAAGCAGGTAATAATATGATATGTCTATGCATATCATTTCTAATGTTATTTTTATCGGATACACATATTTGAGTAGACGTTACGGTTTTTAAAATAATGTGAATTACGTCTACCGGCTCACATTTTTTTCAAGTTTCCTTTTCCTTCATTTGTTGAATAAACATTGAAATATAGTCACATGTTTCTGTATATCATTACTGCACCAATTCTGTGCAAAGCGAAGAGAATGTGGAAGAACTGAATGAGTGAAGGTCGAGCCATTAGAAAAGGAAAAACGCTATTAAAGTAGAACCGTATATGTCACAGCCATCCTATGGCTAAAATAACCGAATTGCTATGATTCGGAGCGTCCAAGCCACACATCAGGTTCTCGCGAAAAGCCATTTTCTTTATTAAAGCAAGTGACTAATTATATGAGGTGTGCTCAAAGGGAATATAGATTAATATAGTTATCATTTCCATAGATTAAGACCTTTTGAAGAAAATAGCTGTAGAGTGTAGTGCAAATGCTTTCTACAACATAGTGATCGATTAAACATTTATTCAGTGGCCGAATTCGTAAAGGCATATTTCTGCTCGATTCCTGTCTGATGTAGTCTTTAGTCGGACTTCTGAATCGAGGACGGTTGTTAATAATTACATTACGAAAAAAAAAAAAAGACTGGGATAGCCACTAAAAATAACGTTTATAGTAATAAAACAACAATGGCAGATAAAAAAAATCCATTCAGCATATCCATGCAATAGTAACTAGCTAGTCCCTGTTGAAAACACCTACTCAAACATATATATCTGTGTTCCTTCAGCACCCACATAGATAACATGTGGTTATATCGCAAGTATACTAAAATGACCTTGTTTACAGTTTCCGAAAGAGAGTGTCATAATAAACAGTTTTTCTAACAATACCTGTACGCTCAATCTCTCGGTCATGAAGACTTCTGATTTCGTGCTCATCCAACCATCAATGTGTTTTGAGCAGCTTCGTTTATACAGTTTCACTCACGACGACAGGGTCAACCCGTGGGATATGGTTTTCATGCACTTTCAAACAATGCCGCACGCTAGAATCGTCTCCCCAAGCAGATGAAAATCTCTATGAAAGATTGAATGTGGTAGAATCCAAACTCAGGTTTTAAACGGTCGGATGGCTAACGGTTGAAATATCTCGACCCGTCTCGTATCTCAAAACCGGGTCCACATTCTAAACATTCAATTTTGATGGAAAGTGTTTTGAGTCGTGCTTATATTATTCTACAACGGATTTTCCTTCCAAACAAAATAAAATGCAGATCAAATTTGATATTTTAGTAAAATTATTTTAAAATATCACATTTTATCAAAAATACTCATTAGCTCCTATGAGACAGAATCATCTACAAAGAGAAAAAAATCAAAGAAAACAATGACATTGCAAACAACGAACATTGTCTATACCGCCCTTCCATGCCCGATCGTGCATATTTGTCTAGTAAGCAAGCAAGATATCGCCTCCAATTTAAAATGGCGGTCGCTGACAGTTTAAATAATTTGCCGAGGATAGAGCTGGAAATTTATCTCGTCGCCAAGGCAACGTCGCTTAGCGCAGTTTTGCTGTGAAAACGAACAGCACGCGTGGTTGTCTTGGTTGGTTTAAGCGAACCACCGGTTTCGACTTACTTAAATCGATTCTTTTAAATTGCACAGTGGATGAAATTGATTATTTCACTTCTCTTTAATATGGCATTATTACGACATAATGAATATAATTGAAGTTTATTGCCAATTACGATAGCAGAAATGTACAATTTGTTGTTAAGATGATTATGTTCATTACTTGGTTAACTATTATTCTGAAGTTGAATAATGAAAAAAAAAATAAAAGAAAAAAGAAGAGCGTTCCTATACAAATTGCAGAGTAAAGATATAAAATCTGGAATTAAAAATTACACACTCTTAATATATGAGAAACTATACTCAACACTCACACAGACACATAAACACCGTAAAAATTATAAGAACGTATATATATATATATATATAAGAAAAAAGTGCGAGAAGCCGTGAACGTTTTGTTTAAAGTGTAGATTTATTACAATTAATATTACTTGCTTTTTGGATATTATATTCAGTCAGTTAAGTGTCTTACGTGATACACGCTTGGGCGATCATGACTCGAAAGAGACATGACTGACTGGGTAGAAGATTATCCCGCAGTAGGTTGCCATTGCTTTCTGCAGTAGACTGGTTGCCAGCCAAGGCTATAGAACCCAATCTGTCCTGTTATTTAATCCATAACTGGAGAGAAGTGACGGAATAATACACTTCCCAAGGGTATTTGCGTGTAAGTGAATGCAGAGATTTCAACTGGAATTCGAACTCGGCTCCCCGATTTGTCGTTCCGAGTCGATATCCACTGCGCCACAACACATATTATATTAAGTGTCCATAATGGTATTTGTGTTGCTGCACGTGTTTCGAGTCCAAAGTTGACTCTCTTCAGGTGAATAAACTTGTGACTTTACACATCGAGATCCGTTTACCTTTCTGACAAAAATACTGTGTATATATAAAGTGGTTGGTGAACAGGTCAGATTGTTCATATGCGTGCATGTTTGTTATTTTCACATTCGCTCGTTAAATCTCTTCCGTTTTTGGAATCATTCATCATTCGCTGGCCAGTTTTTTTTTTTACACTGACTTGCGAAATTATATTTCGTCTTTTTTTTTCTTCAAAATTGTTTTCAGCGATTTCAATTCAATTCTACGGTCATCAAGTAGAATTTTCATTCATTCTACGGGTCATTTTTTTTCACGTTTGAATTTAGTGTATCTGTGTGTGCGTCTTAGTGTTTCATGTTGTTTTGTTTGGGAAGGCTTGTATTAAAATAAAACAACTTTTTCCTGCATCATGAGCGTGTGATAATCAGCGTTTTTGTAGATAGGGATTATTCTAAATTGACCTCCACTACATTCGTGTAATTCCTGAGTTTCTTGTTATTGGCTAGTTTAATGTTACTTCTGTGCAGGGCTACTCTTTTATTCAGGCCTTGTGTCGCCCCCACCTATATATTTGCGCATACATCGCATTTTAGAGTATAAATTACGATTTTAGATTTGCAGCTCAGATTTATTTTTTATTTCGAATGTAATTGTATTTTCGAATTTGAAGTGGTTTCCTTCTATTATTATGTTGCATACGCACATCTTTTTTGTTGCATTTTGTGACCCCTGTGTATTGTGTTGCTCGAATTTTGATGAGGTTTGTATCTTTTTAAAAGTTTTGGGTTGATGTTTGCTTTTAATTATTTTAGTCGTCTTTAAGATTTCTTTTATTCTATCATTTTTGTTTAGCAATTTTATGTGTCTTTTTATCTTAGTAAATAATTCTGGGTTGCTTTTGTGTGTGGAGACGTATGCTAGAATGTTTTCTTCTTTTTTATGTTTTTTTTTTATCCCGAAAAGATTCTTTTGGTATTTCTTCTGTCAGTTGGAAACTCTTGTTTATTAGCGGAGTGGGGTATCCTTTTATTTCTAAAGTTTTCCGTACTTCCTCTAGACGTATTTTACGAAGAATTTTGTCAGTTACAATTGTGGAAATTCCTCATGCTAGAAAGTAGGGATGGAGTTGAGACAACTTTTTGGGTGGAGGCTCTTGAAATGGAGATATTGTTGGGTGCGTAGGCATACATCTAAGTTTACCTCCACTACACGAACAAATGTAGTGGAGGTCCATTTAGAATAATGCCTATCTACCAAAATGCTGATTATGACACGCTCATGATACAGGAAAAAGTAATTAAAAATACAAGCCTTCCCAAACAAAACAACATGAAAATTTAAGACGCACAAACAGATACACTAAATTCAAACTTAAAAAAAAGGATGACCTGTAGAATTAAACAAAATTCTACTTGATGACCGTAGAATTGATTCAAAATTGCTGAAGACAATTTTGAAGGAAAAAAAAGGCGAAATCAAATTTTGCAAGTCAGTGGAATAAAATCTGGCCAGTGAATGGTGAATGATTTCCAAAAACGGAAGAGATTTAACGAGCTAGTGTGAAAAATAACAAACAAACAAAAGACGCATATGAACTTTCTGACCTGCTCACCGACCATTTTTTATATACACAGTATTTTTTGTCAGAAAGGTAAATGGATCTCTATATGTAAAGTTACAAGTTTAATCGCCTGAAGAGAGTCAAGTTTGTTCTCGAAACACTTGTAGCGATACAAATACCATTATGGACACTTAATATATTATTGAAAAAGCAAGTAATACTAATAACAAAAAATCTACAGTTAAAAAGACCGTTCACGGCTTCTCGCACTTTTTTCTTCTGTACCAATTTCTGTCGTTAGAACAACTCTATTTCTGTTTTCAATACACACACACACACACACAGACACATATATACATACTGTAAAGCCCGGCATTGCTCAGAGTTTGTAGTGGGTATGTTGAAATGGTAAGGTCAAGTGCTTATTCAAAAAGCTCCAGTATGAGGTTGCCGTGACGCGTAAGTTAAAAATATGCGGAGTAAGTATTGTTTTTTTTTTGTGTATGTGTAAAACGGGATTCATGCTTGGTCAAGAATGATGTATGTGCAATTGGAAGAACGGGTACCGGTGTTACGTTAATCTGTAATGTGATGCAATGACTTTGTGCCGCAGAAGAAGTAGACGCATTGTCCCTGTAACGTCGGAAGTGTTGACATTTTGGAGAAAACGTGAAATAGCTATGGCATATGATAAGGTAGAATTTACAAAAAAGACCCGATTTTTGTTAGAACACAACTAAGCGTTTTGAAGAAATAAACACAACATTTTTCATCACTTTTGCTACATCCTGTGTGTCATATGTATTTATGTTCGTTTAGCAAGGCATCAAACATTGATCTACTAGTGACTCTATTTTGGTTGAGTTAGAGAAACGCACAAAAGTGCAAAGAAAAGCCAAAGTTATATTTGTTGTTGATTCTTGACGAACCCTCTATATTGATTTAAAAAATTTGTGTGTACATCAACATTTCGCACATGATTTACAAGTTACACGACGTTGGTGAAATTCGCATAAGGCTTCTCGGAGGTGAAAAGTTTGTAAATTCCAAGATTTCGGTTATTTCTGCCGTACTCGATTCAAAAAATTATTGCGTACATAAGAGGTTCATGTCACGATTGATAAGTGACCCAATTTTGGTTGAAATTGGACCACGAATTTCGGAGGATTAGGGTTTGTTAGAATTGAGACACACAGACAAGCAGGCATATATATATATATTAATAAATATACATATTATATTACGTCGGTGTCACGACTCTGAGTTTCATGCACTACACAATTATCAAGCGCATGAAACTCCAAAACGTGTCAACGACGTAGATAGGATAATATGTATATTAATTAATATAAGACCAGTAGCTTTGTTTATACTACATTGAACACTTTTTTACTAACACCTGGATAATATTTTTATATATGCGTATATTAATTTATTAATTAATTATAAATTAATATGCCTATATGTATACTTATTAATTCCCATTACTATATAATTACTTTTATTATTTTTAATAGATATATGTCTACCATATTTAATGATCTTTCTTTTCGAATGTACAAATATCATTTCGCAAATGTGGCTGATGTGCGTGGATAAATTCGACAACAATTATGTATTACCTCAAGCTTTCTACTTCCATGAGAAGGGATATTTGTGTGAGAAAAGACAATTATTTGTGTTTTAAACATTGTATTGTTTCATTAATTTTTCAAGTGTCTTTAGGTTATTTATTTTCTTAAACTAAATCGAATGCTTCTTAACACAGCAGGTCATATGATACTAACATATGATAACATGTTCAGAATAGTAAATGACATATTTTTAATAGGTAATCGAGAATGCGGATTCTCAAATAGTATCATAAAAAATTTATAGATTGTTGCTTATAAATGGCTTCGATAATATGTAGCTATTTTTTATTAGATTTATAAATTATTTTAGTAGTGCCATAAGCGTTAACTTCCCTCTAATTGGATTCATCTAGAGTTATCTATTCTTTGTATTCTTATTTGTTTTGTTCCGTAATGTTTATTAAAGCCTTCGTCATTTCACTATTGTAATTTAATAAACAGAATGGATTAAAAAAATAGGTTTTCGGCGTTGGGGCCCTTCCTGGTTATTTCAACACAACTAGTCCTAGTGGAGGACTGGAATGCCATCCTGGACCCCAAGTGAGGTAGAGGGAGGGGCGCTATCAGGAGGAGTGGTGATCGTAGCCTTGTTGATCTGATTAACGAATTCGGTCTCGTCGATAGAAACCGGGTCGATCGAAAGGGTGGGAAGATGTGGATATGGACGTGGGCGAATAGTTGGTCGTCTACCCGGGTATCTAGCTACCTGGATAGAATGTTAGTGAGAGAAGCCGACATATATGTTTTAGATTGTCCCACGTTCCACTGGTTAGGCTACACGGATCACAAACTTGTTTGTCCCAGAGTAGCATTAGACTTTAGGCCTAGAATGGCTGATTACTGGAAGTTCAATCCGTCCTTACTGGACAGGCGGGACTTTCGGCGCCAGCTAATTAATGTAGTGCAGCGAGCGTTAACTGGGGGAGTCATTGGGAATAAGCGGTGGGAGAATCTTAAGGATAGGATTAGGTCTTTCACCACTGGATATAGACAACGGCTCAAACTAGATAAGACTGCAAAGGTGAAGACGCTTAAAGCTAATTTCATCCAGGCGGTCAAGTGTCCCTGTAGTGACACTGGCAAATTAATATGCCTAAATTGCATAAGTGCAAGAGAGAGCCTATATAACTCGTCACTGAGAATAAGAAGGTGCAGCTTAGTGCTAAACTTCACTTGGTCTGTAATGTGTTAGAGAGTTGTGGATTGCGTAGATACTATTGCCAGAAACTACTATTGTCATTCGTCACGGTGAAAAAGTAGTAGGTGTTGATTTTTCGTTACTACTTGAACCTTGTTCTTATTGTCGTAAATTTTGTCGGATTGTCTTTTGTAATTTTTAGAACATTTTTGTGTCTTCTTGTGGCGGTGGGGGGAGGCATAGACCAGTATGGCTCTGTCTCCCCAGCCCTCCACTTTGACGGCTGCACCGGCGGTGACTCCTTCACCGTCGGTTTGGAACCAGACCCCTACTAAGAGAGATGCAAAGTATTACCTGCAGTTGTAGGATAAATATAAAGAATTCTACAGCGAAAAAGAGCTTATCATCATCCCAGAAGTGGAAGAGACTAGGACAATTTCGCTGCTGACTTCGGATCCCAAAACTCGGATGTTTGTAGCGATTACGAGAGAGAATATGGAAGAAACCCTAAAAAGCCTGGTGATTTGCCCCAAAGTGTTAGCGAGGAGGTCCCGAGCCATGTGCAAGAAACTGGTGGGAACTTGCTTGCAGGCAAAGGGAGTGCGCCTGAAAACTGAGTATATGGGCACGAGGTACACTCACATAGTCATCCATGGTGTGCCCCAGGAAATTGCAAATGACCATGTGGGGGCTTTTTTGATCCAATTTGGGGCTGTGGGGGAGGTCAACAGGTTTGTAAGTAAGGCTGGTGTGCAGACGGAGGACATCAGTGCTTATGTCATTTTGGACAGGCCCAACTTCCTCAGAATTCCTGACGTCCTCCTTTGTAAAGAAAGGAAAGTTTTTGTTGTGGATGGGCGCAGGCCACATTGTTGGGTCTGTGGAGCTGCTGACCACTTGGCCAAAATGTGCCCCTCTAGAAAGCAAGAAGAACAAAAAGAAAAGGAGGTGTTGCAAGCAACACCGGTAGTTGAGGCTGTCGCACATGTCCCGATTTAACTGTCGTGTTCAACAACTGGTTCCGGCAGCGGTCCATCCCCAACCGGTTCAACAGGGGTGTGGTCACGCTGTTGAGAAAAGGCAAGGATGTTGGGGAGATGTTCGAGGGTCACCGGCCAATAACTCTGCTAAACATAGAGTTAAAGATTTTGGCCAAGATTTTGTCAAATCGTTTGCAATTAGTTGCCGAGTCTCTGTTGGGAACTGAGCAGACGTGTTGTGAAGGGCTGAACAATTGAGAGCAACCTGCATCTGATACGCACGATCATAGAGGGGATAAAAGACGACGAAAAAGCCGCACTGATCAATTTGAATCAGTCCAAGGCATTTGATTGGGCTGACCATCGTTACCTAGCGGCTATCCTGCAGGCCGCTAGATTAGAAACCAACTTTCGCTGCTTGATTAGCCTTCTGTATCAATCACCAACGGCTGTGGTACAGGTGAACGGAAAGTTGTTGGGAGTTCTGGCGCTGTCTAGGTCGATCCAACATGGTTGTCCACTGTCGCCCCTACTTTATGTTTTGACCTTGGAACCCCGGAGTGACATCAAGGTAGTAAAGAAGGCGCTTGAACGGTACGAACAGGTGACAGATTAACCTCAACAAGTCGTCCGGCTTGCGGTTAGGTACCTGGAAGTGTGCTACCCTCCCGGGGCTCTTCGACTGGACGGACGGCCCTGTCCGCATTCTTGGAGTGTGGTTTGGGCCCGACCTCCAGTTGGAAAACAATTGATCAGAAGTACTGGCAAAGGTCGGCGTGTCGGTTGAAATTTGGCGTCGAGTGAGGTTGTCCTTAAAGGGTTTGGCTGAGGCGTGTGTTACATACGTTTTTCCCATTATCCTTTACCGGTTGTCAGTACTTCCACTTTGTAGACGGCGTACAAAATATCGGATCAGGATCTGATCCGATATTTTTGAGCATCTGCTTGTTAAGGCTAAGTTAGTTCATTTTTGTGTACCTAGTTAATGTGAATAAATGTGTTCCTATCTTGTACCCGGCTCTCTCTTTTGTTATGATTCAAGTCGAGATTCCCAACCTCCCCAGTTTGTTTTGGCCTTTCTTTTTATCTCGGTTGGGTCAGCTTTTGATTTTCCATTCCATTAATTATTTTACCTCTTCCCACTCCCTTAGCGAGTGCACTTCTTGATTTTGTCGGTTGCCGGAATACAGCGGCCACTCTTTTCTGGGTTGGAAGGGGCTTACTAACAGTTATTTATTTTATTTTTAGTTTGAGAAATTGTTGCATTTTAGTTTGTTTTTAGATTCAGCCCCCTCCCATCATTTCCTTTTCATTAAATGTTTTACATTATATATTATATTGTATATAAATACATTTTTATTGTCATGGGTTTTCCCCCTTTTTAGGTGTCCCTTGTAAAATTGTGGTATTGTGGTATATGAATGATTGGAAGGTGATGGATGGGTTCTTGTGGTGATTGTGTAAATTGTAATGAGTGAATGGGTCGTGATAGTGTCTAGGTATAAGTGGGTACCAACCTCTTCCCCTCCCCTTTTCTGTCGTGTGCCATAATTTTGTATTTTAATGCAAAATAAATATTGTGTTTAGCTAGGTTTAAGATAGATTACTGATGATCAACCTGAGTTTATTGCCCCCCTCCAATTCGGCTTTGTGCCACAATTTTGTACATTTGTATAAACCTCACTCCACGTCAGTCACCTTACATAAAAAACCCCTCCATAATAAGAATGAACTCTTTGGCCGTTTCCGTATTTGCCATTTCCATCCGGTGTTTTATTAGTACATTTCTAAATTCAACAGCCTTTCTAAGTCTTTACTTGAAAATTTAAAGTCAGTTTTTATTTCAATTCTTAGTTTCCTCAATTTCTAAATTGACTGAATCTAAAAACAAACTAAATTCGTGATAAGTCTAAAAATATGTATTTCACAAAAAATTGAAAAAGCTTTCTTAACTGAGCTTAAAAATTTCACTATAAACTTTTAATTAAATCTCGAGAATTATCATCTATGCTCATGTTTTATATAATGTTTGGGAAGTACCTAACTGAACATTAAAAAGCTCTACTTTTTTTCTCCTTTTTACAAACGTATGAGCAAATTTGAAAGAACTAAAAACCAAAACAATCTTTCCTAAAAAGGATAAATTTTTCCGAATTTGTGATACCTAAAGTTTGAAGATGAATTTAAAAGAAAAGAATTCATTTTACCATCAATTCATTAAGATTTTGACCAAAGTGTTTTAATTAAATTTGGTTGTAACTTTTTTATTATCCTACTTTTAAAAATAATTGTGGTTTTAAAAGTAATGGTGATTTTTTACAAAAATCGCTAAAAACATTCCAAAAATAATTTTATTTTGTGGATAAGTTTTGTTAAAATAAAGCAATTTTATTTATTTTAGATGGCTAAAACTGACATTTTACTTCAGTACAGCAAAGTAATCCTGTGTAGCCATAATTTAAGGTTTAAGGGGAAACATTTTGCTGCATTTGAAAATATCTGCAAACAGGTGACCCATTCTGCTGCTGCTACCACCACATCTCTGATGCATGCACAACCCTGTTTGAATTAAATAAAATACTGTCGGATGTAATTGCAAATATTTCTCCTGCAAATCTCTCGGCTGCCACTAAAACTCTCTCGGCTGCCACTAAAACTCTCTCGGCTATAACTACAAGCTTATCTACAAATTCAATTTTATGTTCATCTACCACTCCATCTAAATCCAACATATTGTGACTTCAAAAACGGTTGTCTCAAAAGAATAAAAGATATACTTATGGAGAAAAAAATAAGATCCTTAAATGGAGATCCTGTTTCTCGTGTTAGTGAACTGGTGAAAACCATTTCGCAAACATTATCCATTGAATACATTTTGAACAGCAGCCCTACAACTGCGTACAGAATAATAGAGGATATTGGTTTCCTTTCAGATGTGAAAACTTTCGATGCATTAAAAAAATGCAGAAAACTGCACTTTAGTTTTCGATTTAACGACACAAGATGAGATCCATGTGAACTGTTATTGTCAACCTCATTATCCGCTCATCTTGTGTCTTTAGGAACATCTTGCTGGAGGAACTGCAAGTGATTGATTGCATCAACAAGTAGGCTCATTATCTACTAGCCAAATTGTTGATTACAGTTTCAAAGACTTTGTTTCAAATATAAATTGCTGCTTAACAGACCGGGGTGCTGTCAACTATTCAGCAATTTCTGACAAGGCGTGACAAATTAAAGTAAGAGAACTTTATTGCAATTTACATCCTTTGGAAGTAATTGTATCGTATACGAGAAAATTCCTGAATGATTGTGAGATTTGCACAATGGAAAAATCAAATGTGAGTGCCTAGGATTGCGAATTATTGTAGCTTTGTTTTTTCTCAGATAGAGTGATAAATTGGGGCATGTTAATAAAATGAAGTCTTTTTTCGCCAACAAGGGCTTTTATTTTTTTTAAAAAGTTCATTGTTTCAGAAACCATATTCACATATAAGGCTACAAAGGTAATGTAAGTAAAATTCAATAAAATATTAGTTCTTTTAAATTACTAGGTAGATATCATTAAAAGGTTAAGTTTTTCAAGAGTTGTTCCTTTTTAAAATTTTTCACATTCATCGAATTGTCAACTCTGATGAAACATACTTAGCTTATCGGTCATCAGTCTGTCATCCTGTCAATTAGCACGTCAGAAATATCTGGTCTCCGTGACTAAGAAATACTTTTTTTCTAAATTTCGTACCATAAATAACATTTGTTTTAAATCTGATTAACTTTAAATTTGATAATTTTCCAAAAATAACCAGTGAGAGATGTATATATATATATTTTAAAACCGAGAATTAACTTTTGTTTACAAATGTGTTGATCGCTAAAAAAACAAAAACTTTTACATTCCAATCAATATATTTTCTATTTGAAATACACTCAAGTATATTGCTTACTGGAAATAATAGATTTAATCATTTAGCTTTCAAATAATTTGAATTAAAAGCTTCAAGAAACTTTCTTAAATATTAAAATTTAGGTATCGAAAATGAGTGGAGGTACCTAGATAATGTTTTATATGATTAGGCACGCCGATTAAACTTCCTTAGTAAGAAAGGGTGTGTCATTCTCGTGTGGTCAATCTTAGCAAGAAATTGTTCTATTCGCATTACTGCAAGCGATGAGATTTCTACTCTGTACCGTGACGAACACTACACACCACCCCATATTAACACCGGTCGCCTAGTTGTCATTCGTTGCCCACTGTACTACCAGCCACTGGTCCAGTTCTCTTACGTCATAATGTCCGTGATTATAAGTACGAACCATTAGTCAACGAAATTCTTCTGTTGACTAAGCTTCTTCAATGTTTCCATCTAAAATTTAATGACGGACACAAGTATACTGCATCTGTGCAGGATTGACTCCAGTTGGGAACAAATACGATCGGAGGACCAAAAATCAGAGAAAAATATTAGTGAAAAAGAGCACTACAGAAGTGAAGGAACCTGGTCTGACAGCCATTCTAAACCAGTGAGTTACTTTGAAACACAGTTGCCAGTGCTCTCTGATTCTCGAAGATTCAGCGACACTAAGTCGATTATCGAGGAATCAAAATTGTTACTATATCCGGAGCGCGCGCACACACACATAAAAATAAGGTGAAAGAATACTCTCCCGGAATTATTTATTCTTGTATTTTTCTTATTTACTCTTAGCTCCGGCATGGACAATTCTGTTTCTATTAAAACCTTTGTCAAGGTACTTCAGTTTTGTTTCATATTACAAGTAGTATTAGAAAGGGACTGTCAAATATAGTCCTACTTGTGATGAGAAGGTGAGCTTAAAAGAACAAATCAGTTCCCAAATATATCGAACTACTTACCAGGAGAATCGAACATATATTTATCATGAAACTGCTATTTCTTTATCTGTCCAATATGGTCATATATTCTAATTTACACACCTAGATACACACGAGTTGATTTCAATTCTGATTTGGTTTCTTTGACGTACTTATCTGTAGCCATTCACTCTAGCGTACAGCTTTAGCTTCAAGTATTTGCTAGATTTTGTAGTCAAGATTTGCTGATCTCTAACATTATTGATCATGAAGCCTTACTGCCTTTCTATGAATAAATAAATCACATTTAAAACGTGAAGCGTTTCTATGAATCTTTCTCTAAAAAGTTTCAACCAAAATCATTTTCTAGCAGAGTATCCGTTTAACCATCCATTTCATTGAATCTTTTTCATTAATGTTCGTTAGCAATAATTACTATAGTTGTGATGAGGAAAAGGCGTTGGATGAGTGATATTAACACTCGACGTGATTCTTCAATCAATAAAAAGCACGAGGCATTATCGAAATCTAATAATTCAGAGGAAAACAAAATGAGCAAAAAAACCCAAAAAAACAAAAAACAAAAACAAAGCCTTCATCCAGATAAATCAGGGCGAAACAAATTTGCAGCTTAATGGGACGAGGAAACGAACCGAAACGCTAGAACATCTGCTTCTCGATATTTGTTGAACTTTGTTTAGGATGGTACATGGCCATGACGAATGAGTTGAAAGATGATCGACATGATTAGCTACAAGCGTTTTCTTGTGCTTGAACAGATGATCTATCATTAATGGGAAATCTGTAAGCATTGTATCTAGGAAGCAGATGTCATAGTGAGTATTCTTAAAAATGAACGAAATTAATTTCCATATAGAACCTTACTTGAGGTTATCCAACAAAATATCGTAAACAAAACGAGTTTAAATTAACTATCTGGAATGTGTTACAACTGAATACAGAAAATGTCACTTAGAAATTGGAAGGCGGATTCGAATAGAGAAAGATGCCTTCCAAAACCTAACTAATGTTAAAAACAAGGAGACAATTTCACCAGAAATGAAATTTAATGTAATATTAATCCTTTTTATATGACAGTGGATGCTGGATAATTTCCTCAAAGATGAAGAGGTGACTTGAGGCAACGAACATAACATTATACAGGAGAAAACTGGACAAAACATGTGAGCAACGAGGAAGTTTTAAGAAAAATGGAAATAAAAATGACACGTAAAATCAGAGAAAACGGAAATTTCTGGGGTAAATATATTGGAAAAGTATTAGAGACTTTGATATGCCGTTCAGAATATGAGCTTGTAAAAATGAATCACAAAATGGGAATTAATAGAGACAGTATGAAGAAAATTAATTTGAGTTAAAAAATAGAAAGTTGTGAAGAGCCATGATCCTCTACATTATGAAAGACAACAAATAAAAGAACCATGAAGCGATATTTTGGCTACTATTGTTTTTTAGTTTGATATGATGACAATAAAAATTATATTACAAAACCTACTAAAATAGTTGAGTTATGGCAATTAAAGAAAAAGTTAATATTCAAAACTCCTTCCCATTGTCAGTGAAGAAATCCTGAAGAGGAAAGATTTTGCTCGTTATTTATATTTAATGTCGCGTCTGTTTAGAAATTAGGCGACCATGACTTACCAGTAATTCTTTTTTTTTTCGGTATTATCCATGACCTTTTTTCCATCTTGAAAAATGTGGCTAACTATAAAAAAAAAACTAAAGGACTTTTTGAAAACAGTTCAGATATTGAAAAGTGTATGGAGAACCTTTTCCGATGAAGTATCTTAACAACGGACCAAATTCTCCCAGAGCGAGGCTGTTCCATTGCACTCCGGTTAGGTTGATCTTTGCGATACTCAACACCCAAATGTGGGCAACTTGGTGCGTTATTTCTAAGTGTGAGGTCTCTTTCGCGCTCACTCCGATAAACAAACCAAAAGCTGATATATATTCTTCAACTTGTAAAAAAAATCCTTGTTCCTCGAATACCTTTAGCAATTACTTTTAGTAATTTTTCTTTCTGAGTGTTGCAAATTTTGATTTAAAATTTATAATTTCAAGAGTGCCAAAAATGTAATAAAAAACAAACTCAAGATTTATAATTTCTCAACGAATTAATATTTCCAATAAGTAACAAATAAGTTATCTGTGGCGAATTAACAGAAAAGATACAAATGTAATTTATAATTAATTTCAGTGAGTTAATATTTGCAATAAATAACTTTTCATTATTTGGGCTAAATTAACAGAAAAGTTCCAATAATTGTTTTCGTACTTTTGTTTACTCGTTTTATTTTAGTGGTTGGCTGGTTAAATAAACCATCTAAGTGTCACTTATAAATCAGTCTACTCTCGTGTATATTTACTGAGCGTTTCAAGTATATATCCTTGTGCAAACAATGTACACGCACGGATATAGCACAGAAACAAGCAGGAATACAAAACACACAACGCTGCTGCCATTTAGACAAAAATTCATAAGGTCATTGCTATTCATGATCGCAGTTAGGTTCGACTTTTGTAATTACAAATCAACGAATAAAGCTTTGGTAATATAACGCTATGTAAGTGAATTAAAATGTCTGCCATCGAACTCACTATAGAGCCTGCTGCGTTTGCGCAATTACAGTAAATTATGACCCGAAATCTTCGTTCGGTTTCATGCAGTGTACGTCGTACAAAACCAGACAAGGAAATTGTTCGTCGTATGTCCTTGCTTTTAATATTTCTGACCAATATCAGTGCTCGTATTGCACTGTATTTTGTAAATTGAGGTAATTGCTCTCCACTTTTTATTTAACTATTCTATTTGGATTTGTTTCCAACTTTATTTTTGTCTCTTCTGTTTTCGTAAATGTATTTTAGTTGAGGATTTTCTTTCATACATTTACCTAGTTTCTTCCTTTTTTTATCAATGATATGCATTCTTTTAGTTATTTAAACATTAAGCTAGTTGTTTGATTAGTGCATAGCATGTTATAATAGAGTTTGAGATTTTCAAAAGAATTTACTTCCCTTTATACTTTACTAGTATTTGTTTACTCTTAAGCTGTGAACTAAATACGAAAGAGATTACCACTTTCAAAGTAGAAGATAGCTTTATTTTAATAATTAGCAATTTAATTATAAAACACTTGAGAAAAACATCACTTATAGTTATAAAATATCATGTCCATTCAGAGCGTAGGTGTACATGTCTCTCCACAAGTTACTTTTTTTATTATATGTTAATTGCCATGTCTTTTTGTGTCTTTTTTCTCCCCAGAGTTCTGAATTCACTGTTGTTCACTTAAATTGGTTACTGCCAATTTTACTCGGTCAGTTAAGTCGTGGCTAGGGGTAAAATAATTTTTTTTCAATAACATCAGTAAAGACAACAAAGTTGTAATTTGAACTCGGTTCATCGGTTTTTCTTTAGCTTACCCACACATTCCTTGTTTACAAGGACCAATTTCGAAATTAATGACAAAACAATCTTAAAAAAGACTTTCATCCAGCAAAGTATAAGAAATAAATGACAATTTATATTCATTGCACTCAATTGCAGGTATTCAATAAATAGTGAAATATTGATTGGTTCGTTTTCTACGACTTGACTCCTTTGCAGGTTATTTAAAGCCAGAAAATAATTTTAGATTGCAATAATTTTATTTGGTTGATTGGTAGATAATAATGGTTTAGTGATATGTCTTATTAAGCCATAGCTGAGGTGGACTCATAACTTTCTCAAGGTTATTTGCCAGTAAGTGACAACGAGAATTGGAAGTCGGATTGCTAACAATTTCGATCCATTATACCAACTGCACATGCCAACCTTACAGAACCTGGTATTTATTCCCAACTAATGAAGGTACTGAACATACTAAACTTCGGTGATGAAATGTCGAAAGACCTGAGCAATTCTGTTCCATGTTTCATGCATGCATGTGGATTTAATTTTAGCTTTGTGCCATATTTTGTTTGAATGAATGCGCAAATAAATGCATACGAAAGCGTATTTTTTATGCAACATTAACTATGGAGGATGTAAGGCGATGAACCAGGGTTAAATCCCTGGCATTTAAGGCGTCCTAAAATGAAAGTAAGGTGAGAAAATAAACAATTTTCATCCCGACTCGGTGTGCTAGCGTGAGATTTTCGCCTTGTGCTTAGGTAGATAAGAAAAAATATAATCAGCTCTTCATTCTCTTAGATAATGCTTCTTCGATTTTATGAATAGGTGGAAGTTTCGGGTCCATTCCTTTCAGCCGAGGCGCCTTTATGGAGAAGCGCTGAGGCGCAACTAAGCAGTTTTTATTACTAATCCTATGTCATCGTAGGATCCTCACTTTATACTCTGCTTTCCATTCGACTGTATGTGAAAGAAATAAAATCGCATTTATATGAAATATATTCACACCAACACTGACAGGCATTATACAAACTTTGAGCTTTACATATTAGATTAGTCTGTTTTCTGGATGTCTGTTTGAAATTTCGCTCTTTTGCCTTTGTTTATCTAAATGGTATTTCAATTTCTGGTATTTAAATCTCCCAGACTAATTTATACCCGATTCTCTCTTTAAAAGCACGCCTTCTTTTAAGGTCACCATTTCTTGTATTACATTGTTATTTTTGTCTCATGGTTTGTTACCTCGTTTTTATAACCCCCTGTGAATATGCGGTATTACGGTGTAGGTAGGATCGTAAGATGATGGACGTGTTCTTGTGGTAAAGGGAGAAATGGTTAATTGTGATTGGGTCCTGAATCATAAGATTAGCTAATTAGCTAGATATAGGATAGTTGCTGAATGACCACCCTCTACCCACCCACTTTTCGGCCTTGTGCCACATTTTGTATTTTTTACAAAAATAAATATATCCTGTACTAGTTTGTTGCGTTGAGTTTCACGCCACACGTCGTGACAACCAATCTAAGAAAAGAAAAACTGAATTCCAAACTATAAAAAGCAAACCACTCCATTATCTTTCCACAACAAACATGACAAAATATAAATATGTGAAGGACCCTCATCACCTACGTCCTGAAGGAATATAGAATTTGTATTTCTATATTCTTCGTTATATATGTCTCCATTTGTCGTTGCTTTTTTTCTTTCTCGTGTTGCAATTTTCTCAACATTCATGTTACCGTCATCTTTAATTTTTTTTTAAACACAACCATTGAAGATCAGATTTGAGAAGCTAAGTGCATTTTTTCTGAGAAAAAGTAGCAAAGATTTCAAGAAGCCTACCATCACATGTGAGGCTTTTATATTCGACTAGACTTGCGTAAATGTACTTATTAAGTTCAAGATTTTTCAAAAATGTTTTTGATAAGGCATTTAATTATTAATGTCCTCATTTATATAGAGTTTTTAATAGTCCTTTCTATCTTGCAAACTGGTACGTTTAGGTTGATATAAAAAGTTAAAATTATTCGGCTAGAATGATGGGTGGGGAAAGTTGCTGGTCATATTTACTCAACTAGTGTCCTTTGCAGACATAATTATTGCACTTATGTTAAACTATTTAATTCTTTTTCTCAAAACACAATCATAACAGCACAGGTCTCCGATGAGTGGACTATTTAAAAATTGCGCATGAAGCGATTTGTGCAACGATTAAAGTCTTCATAAGTCCATGAAATTAGAAGTATTTCGTACTGTTAGTATATTTCATCCACTCAATTAAATGAAAACTACGAGTTGATTGAACAAATTTTGGAAGCTTGGTGGACGAAAAAAATTCAAGGCCATGAGTTGGTGATTAATGTCTCTCGTTCGAACTCTAAAAAAGCAGCTTTTAATCATCTAATAGCAACAGGGAGGGCTAATTTTGCGAATGAAAGGTAACTTTAAAAAAATCTAAAATGGTTGCACCGATAAATATTCATTCCATAAACAAAAACAAGTCTTTTTTTACCTTATTTTTGTCAGGTGGGAGAATAACTATTTTCTAATTTGTAAGATTCTTACAAACCAACAATTACAGAGATGTAAGTTGAATATTGTTCCTTTCTCGATCCACAAACTTGCTTAAAAAAATCTTTCATCTGATTTTTACTTCAAGCTGATCAACATAAAAGAATTTTTCATGTAAACCATTTTAAAACGTTTTCTACATAGTTAACGATGCTGTGTTGCAGAAAACAAGAATCTTGAAGATATAAAAAAGCACACAAAAAGAATGTATACGAGCTACCAACCATTCAATCAGCTTTTACAACAGATTTATAGTAAACGAATTCGTGTTCTAAATCACTACAGCCAACGTACGAATCCAGGTTCGTTGCGAAAGATATTTTGTCAGCCTATATCTAATTTCAAATCATCAACTTGGCAAATCAAATCAAGAACCCTAAAAAATATTAAAGAAGCGTCCTTGATCGCTACAGTGTTAACTTTTTCAAGTCCAGGGTTAACATATTAACATTAACTTCCTCACATATTCCCAGAAATCGTACGTCTTACTCTATAACCCCCCTACCTTGAGTGGCTCTTCGGCTTATACAGGACAAACATCCTTGAAAAACGTACACACACCATTTTGGTGTTCTGAGAGGTCACTGTTAACATGCCTATTACCTCTCCAATTATTTCTAATTCGATTCGGACAACAGCTTGTTTAAAAGACAAATATAAAATAAAAGCTGGAATGATAGCTTGGATTGGATATCAAGAAGACAAAAATTGCTTAGAAGGAACTTATGGAGAGAGCTGTGACTTTCTACAACATAAAGGGATACGGCATTAAAAAGACTTACCAAGATAATATTCTTGATTACAATATAGGTAGCGTAACCGGTTATTATCAGGTAAATTGGTAGCGGTGAGCAGAGTTCAGATTCTGGGCTTGTCTGTTGCTCTTACTTCACGATAATACGTCTAGTGAATCTGTTTTTCTGTCAACTATGAGTTAACTATTATAGCTGTGTGTGATCTGTAGCTTGTGATGGCGGCCAGTCAAGGAGAAAGAAAACTTTAAAAAAGCACAAAAAATATATATATATATTTCTCAAGTCATGGCAGTTTACATTAAAGCTGTTGAGAGCTATGATCACCTATGTCCTGAAGAGATAATTAAAAATGTGGTTGTTAGGATGTTTTGAATTAATCTTTAAATCTACAAAACTGTAAATTTTCTTGGAAGCAAAATCTCGGCTTCTCTTTGTTGAAATATTGAAAATAGTTATGCAAATAAAGAAAAATATAAATTGTGAAAAGATTATTGATAATAACAGTTGTAGTCGTATTAGCAATTGTTACTTGTGTATTCAGGCTATGCGATGAAAAATTTTGCTTATTCCGGTCGAACAAAGAAATCACAAAAAAATTGATTGGAATCACATCTACTCATCTAGTCTTCAGCAAATAGTAAGTTATTAAAAATAAGCTACTGCGTGCAAGTTAAATTTACAAAACTTTTTGTAGTTTTAACATTTTTTAAATTTTTCTTTTAGCTCTCTTTTTTTTTTTTAACAGTAATTTCTATTTTATCTTACACTTGGAGATCAGCCGTTAATCCACAAATTCAACAATGTCTGAAGTGAGCTTCCTTGCAATTTCTTTCACAACAAACAAGATAGATTACATTTCAATATGTTGGATGCCGTTAAAGTCGTAAATACCATTGACGGGCGATTAGCATTGATTAGACGAAACATTGTTGCTCCGGAATGAGTCCTCTTTTAAAATCACTATGAGAGGAAATTTGGCCTTGTCTTCAGTAACCTCGAGAATTGCCATTAGCGACCATTGATTGAAAGAAATACGAAATTGGAAGATGTAAATGATATATATATATATATATATATATATATATATATATATATATATATATACTATTGATTCTTTATCAACGTAGCAAATAACAAATCATCAAAACATTTGAAATTTCACGTTAAAAAATATGGAATCAAGAACTGAAATATTTCGGATTCTTCTTAGTGAAATACTTAGTAAGAAAAAAAAAGAAGACAAGGATTTTAATTGAAATTCTTGGACAAGTCACTCCCATAACCACCAGCTGGAGCCACAAGTGTCATTTATCATGGAAATTTAACCAGTTTATTAATCCGTAGATACATTTTCAGTCAGTATGGTTGCCAATAGCTCGACGTAAACAATACTTTCGTTTAGTTTCTTGACATTGACTGATAATTGTGATGTTATTGTTGGACATTTCTAATCTAAGATGTGTATTAAATGGATAAAGTTCTGCTAAAGTGAGAGTAGGCAAGTTGGAATACTAATTTAGCAGTCAAAGAATTTTGAATATTTAAGGTAGCTGATACTTGTGTGTTCAAATATAATTATACATTTTGTTATACTTGACAACACTCATCAGTTTCATGATAGAATATGGCCGTAGGCTTGCTGCCTAGCAGAGCGCCTGATCAGCTCCCTCCAAATATCTCGTTTGTGTGCCAATGTCAGACTCAGAGAAAGGTCTTCCAGTTTACTTAATGACATTGTCAGTCTCTTCTTTTTCTTGTGTTAGTGAGCATATTGTTAGTTTGTAACATGGCAGCACCGATCCCTTTCTCTTATCGACGATAGATAAGGTCTTACAACGGACCTGTTTCATGTCTGATAGGGTCTCGCTCTACATTATTCGTGATGCAGTTTACATAGATGATGCCTAAAATTGTCCTGCGTCATAACATTTTTTCATTGTAATTTTGCTGTTGATAATCAATTTACAGACGTGCAGAAATATCGAGAAGACGAATGCACGGTCTTATGTTTGATTTCAGTCAGCTGTTCTTTATACAGATGTGTTTCAGTTTTGAGACATTTGCCATTGTTTGCTACTTTTGAAATTATTTCGATTTTGCAGCCCTCTTTACTGATATTCAAGTTATCTAAATTGTCTCATTGCTTTAAGTTCTTGATAAATATCTAGGTTGAAAGCTTTTCCATATTGCTTGTCAGTTTTTTCTCATTAATATCCAAACCATATTTTCTACTAAATTAGGCTTGTGAGCAATGCTCTACAGTTAGATGCACAACGTGAAGCTCTTTAATTAACAATTATTGACTAATGTGATTTTTTTATATTTGTTTTCCAGAACTGACCATCTTCTTGAAACTTATAAAATCTTGTCTCCTTTTAGTCTAAAACCCAACCTTTTTCTGTACTGAAGCTTTTATTAGTACAAGTTGCATTGTCGAATTTAAAACACGTTTTCAACTAAACTACTGTTTCCATCCAATGTTTTATATTTCCAGCATTATTTAAATTGCATACGTACTACTAAGTAAATAGACTGACCTCGAAGGACTCTGTTGTCACACTTGTTTCAAACAAAAATTATTTCTTTCTTTAGCAATTGAGATTCTAGTTAAGTTAATATTTTTATTTTATTTTCTAAGTTTGCTTTACATTTTGAATTATTTTCGTTTAATTTGGAACATTTTAATATTTTACTATTTTTCGTTACCCACATCTAGTTTGAAGTTTTATTTGAATGTTTTGTTAAGGTTTTTTTTATTTTCGGTTCTAAGCCATTTTTAGCTGACTGTAACTGTTTTTGTTTTATACGTGTTCTCCTTCCCGTTTGTTTTTCTCTTGTCTTTTAATTTACTATTATAATCTTTGTTGTTTAAGTTTATTTGTAGTAGTTTTCGTTCGTGTATAAATTTAGCAAAACTTCTGTGCCAAGTATCATTGTCTTAGTGCTTTTAATGTGGTGAAGCCCGACCACCAGAATTTCCTCAACCACCACCGGAACAGGTGAAACAACCCACTAAACGTCTTGAGCCGAGAAGAGACTCAAAAATGATGCGAGCTATTATGTTCAACAGCACGCAAAATATGAACATTTTGTTAAGGAAAATGAGATTCTCACAATCCCTGAAGCACTAGATGCCGTGAGGATAATCGCTCTACTGACTACTTATGTTAAAACCATAGAGGAGGCAATAAAAACTTGAAACTTATGCCAAAAATACTGGCCAAGAGGTCGAATGCAATATCGGACATCATGTTGGATACGGAAGAGGAGGCAAAGCAACTGGCCAGAAGTATTCCGATGTCAAGACTGTACGTCTACAAACCAAGTACATGAGTACCCCCCAAATAAAACAAAACAAAAGTCAAGGTGACTCTATATGGAGTGCCTGCAGGTGTTACCGAGGACCGGCTGGGGTCATTTTTTTCTCTCCGATAAATGGACATCCCCGACATATTAATTTGTTGCACCAGAAGAATGTTGATAATAGTTGAAGGCTTTCTACCTATTGCTGGTCATGTAGCGCCTAGGGGCACTTGACTAAACACAATGCCACGTCTCAATCAATACCGCATTTTCTGTCCTCACTTCCCAATAAAATTCCGAATCCAATCCTGAAAATCTATCCAAACCTAAGTTTATTGGTAATATAGATTATAAAAAACAGAGGATATTTCATTTTAATATTTAGAAGTGAGGATTGTTGCTTTTGGGATATTGAGTTTTCTATTAGGGAATGGTTATAGAGTGAAGAACTTTTCGAGAAACTGTTTTTGTCTGTAGTAGATTATAAAATAGAGCAGGTGGATAAGTATTTAATATAAATTAAGCACAATAGCTTTGCATTTCCTAGGCGTCTTGAATATAATTTATATTGCGAAACTTTTCTTTTCAGCTTGAATTGTCTGACATCTTGACGCTCGGATGCGCAGAAGATGGAATTATGGGGTGGAAAGTCATATTTTATATGAAATCAATAATTTCGGTTAATATTTTTCTGTAGCTCAGAGTCTTATCCTGTTTTTGATTATTTTTTTCTTAATAGCGGATATTAAAGTAGACGATAAAAAGAAAGAAAAAAAAGAATTAAAGAATCGAACTGAAGTATAAAAACAGGGGGTGTAACACAAAAAATGACAAAATGAAGAACTAGATTTTAAAATTAAAACTGCAAAAGAAATAGAAAAAAAAGCAAGGATATGAAACGAGACGTTACACGGTAGGCCTATGCTCCCCCACCAAAAAAAAAAAAAAAAAAAAAATTGCACCGTAGTATAATCAGAACTGTTAGTCGTACCAGGTAAACACTGAAGCGATATCGGTCAGTGCTGAGATTGTCCAGTGGAAGGACATGATGGCTAATATAATTGATAATTCTGTTTAGTAAGAGAAGTCAGTTCATGAATAAGATGTTCAGGAGATAAAGCGAACATACTTTGAGATGGAATAATGGGAACGAAAATGTCGGTGAATGTTTGACCTGACAACGAATCCATATTTCATTGCAGTCACCTATGGCCGGTTATTAAAATACAGACGACTTGGAATACTTTTAATTCCCCAGTCTGAACTTCATGGATGCTTTGCTTTCTTTGATTATGCGTTATTCAGGGTTTGTTAATGTGAACTAAAGTCTGGCAGTTGTTTAGAAGTTCGATTCCTGCAGGTGACAATGGAGTAGTTATGCGACTATATAATCATTCGCAATCTGTTTTCACAGCGGTATTCATAGCTATTGTTTAGTGTGTTATTTAGCATCGGGAACTGTCTGTCTTTCTGGGAAATTCCAAGTGTCCTGATCGGGAATTCGTTCGTATACGCGAAAACAATATTATTATATATTTTGATAATTCCTAAAGCCACTAATTCCTGTCAATTCAGCCTGTTACATTAGATTAAAAACAAATTGGTCTTTGGGGAACGAATCAAGGCTGCTATTTTGACTACTCATCGCATGACAATATGAACAAATATCTTGATTATCCGATGTTTAAACATTGTTAATCTTTCACCAAATCTGTCAAAGTATTTGTATTTAGCCAGCAATCTAGGATTTCTTTTGCGGTCATTCACAAGAAATAATCATGTTATCTCGTCCAAGAAGAACTGGAGTGATACCAACCTTCTGAGATTCCAAGTCTAGATCAACAATCTCGATTACAAGTTTGCTTATCCCCTGCAATACCGCAAACTCGTCAATAAAACTAAAATTCAAAACGAATACATTGGATACACGACCATTACTCTCATCAGGCGTCTAACCAGCCACTTACGAGATTTTCGCGCGACAGAGAAGCACTTAAATGCACACACTCAGCTTTTCTTTAGTCACAAGAAAATTCTTGTAAGTAACACAGACATATTAAGATCATCTAGTTACAAAAATTGTTTAAAGATCCAATCAAATAAAAAAAAAAGAACTTCTCTCTATAGAATCCCCGTATTTGAATATGTCCAAAATGTACGTGCTGTGTTCGAAAACTAAACGAAAAATTCACTAAAAATGAACTTCTTCAGTTCCTAGCCAAGGAAGGTGCTTTTCTTGGACATAAGCCTTACCTAGATTGGCCATTACCTTACCATGCTTCCCAATTCGTGTTGGTTGTGGTGGGGTAAGATGCGATTTCTTTGGACGATTATGACTATTTTTGAATAATTTAATAAATTAAATTATTACTACAAAAGTACCACAAAAGGCTGAAAAATTACATACGAAAGCATTCGATCTGTGCTCCATCTTCTCGTGGAAACTTACACATTTTAAAAGCATTTTGATAAGAGGAGGACTGGTTTGTTGACGTATATTGACGGCTAAATTTTATCTTTTAAAGTTTGCTTTGTGCGGTAAGCAAGAAACACCTGATAATAGTAATATCAAACGTTTTATATTTTTGTTGTCATGTTGAATTATCAATGACATTTTAAAAGTTTCCTTAGGGGCAAGCAAAAAACAGGTTTTGAAAGTTTAATTTTTAAGGTTGTTGAAAGATTTATAGAACGTTTTATTCTCTAACCTAATCGTTCACGGAATTGATACTTGAAATAAGTTTTCGTATTATAATAAAAGTAGTTATAATTTAGTTTTTAGGTTGGTTCTTTAACTTTCATGATTATTTATTTACCATAAAATACAGTTAGGGCACAAGGTCAAAATGGGGAGAGGAAAAAAGCTCAGGATGGTCTACAGTAATTATCATATACCTAGCTAACTCGATGTACGTTACAATTTTCTCAATCACCACAAGAACTTATCGATCGACATTCAAGCCTTCATGTACCAAAATACCGCAAAACGTTCCGGGGACCTAAAAACAACCCAAATGAACATACAAATTTTACAACGTACAATAAATACAAAAATATGCATAAAAATTTCACATGAAATGTAATGAGGGGGAAGGATATGACAACAATTCCCCAAAACAAAATTTTTCAGCTAAAAATACAAATGAAAGACATGATATTAGCTGAACCCAACCCTCCCTCAGAACAAAGAGGCCGCTGTATTCTGCCCATAGGACAAAATCAAGAGGCTCTTATTCTACAGGGAGAGGAGAGGAGAAAATAACATGGACAGGGGAAAGTATAATATTGAACCGGACGAGATCAAATGGGACAAAAATAAAACGGAACTGGGAATCTCGAACTGGATCATAACAAAAGAGACAGTGCCGGGAACAGGCCGGGAAACACATTCACTCACATTAACTAGGTACACAAAAAGGAACTTACCTTAATCAGGGGAGGGTTCCAGAGGAATCCACTCTGATGTGATTAGGAGATCTAAAAGAGAAAATCAAGGCTAGCACCGGTCACGCAAATCAGGCTCGCCACATTTATTCACCTTTTGCTGAAATCTGTTTCCAATCAGTTCGAATTTTCATTTTGAGCTGGTGGTCAAAATATTGGATCAGATCCTGATGTGAAAGACTTCCTCCAGTCGCGTCGTCCAGATTTGCCATTCGAGCCGTGGCCAGTAGCGACAGGAACACCATTCGCTTCACTCCAGAAAACGGGAGCCACACATTGTCACAGGCGTATGCACGATCAATGAGCACGAGCAGTCAACTCGCCGACACGATTCCATAACGGGCGAATCCGCGAACAATGGTAGAAGGCGTGCGAAGACGTGTCCTTTAGACCAAGGTTGTAGCGTTCACAATCTGGCAAATCCGTCAGGCCCATTATAAAACGCATGTCATTGAGAGACAACCGATTCCGAGCTAATCGCCAGGTCAGAGAAAACTCAGAATTGCTGAGATAATCCGAAACCGGCGCCCAAGATACTCATTCTCCGACATACCGAGCACTTCGCGTAGTGGATTCTTCACGACGCCCGCCACTAATCCCCGATAGCCTCCTAGGCTGATAAAGCTCACTAGACTGTGGAATGGCCCGCAAGGCCTTCAGACATTTGAGTAGAAACCTTGATCGCCCCTGAAGCTTACGGCACCGCCTCGAAACCGGGAGAGTGATTGTAAGGCTAGGAAACATGTCCCTCACTATCCCCGCCAGCAATGAGTCTTCCAAAATCGCACGCCCGAGAAAAACCAACCTTGATGCAACCTTGTGACTCATCAGGTAAGGCATTCCCAGACCACCATGACACGGACGTTGGTAACAGACATGTTTGTCGACGTAATGTTTGCGTCCTCTCCACAGAAGGGAGAATAGCAAACGCTCGATCGCCTTCTCACGCTCGAACAAAGTGGAAATACAGACAGCCGGTAAAGGATTATGGGAAAGATGTATGTGGCACACACCTCAGCCAAACCCTTCAAGGACAAATTCCTTCGACGTCAAATCTCGACCGACACGCGGACCTTTGCCTGTACTTCAGACAAATTCTTCTCTAATTGAAGGTTGGGCCCAAACTACACTCCAAGAATGCGGACAGCACCGTCCGTCCAGTCGAAGTGTCCCGGGAGGGGAGCACTCTTCCAGGCACCTAACCGCAAGCCAGAAGACTTGTTGCGGTTAATCTTGGCCTCTGTCACCTGTTCGTACCATTCAAGCGCCTTCTGTACCACCTCAATGTCACTTTGGGAGGACACGAAAGTGGTTACGTCATCAGCGTACGCGGAAACCCTGTTTCGAGCAACACCAGGGACAGCGATTCCACGTAGGGCCGGACTGCACGTCCTGTCCCTTAGCCGGCGAACGAGGGGCTCCAACGCCAAGACATAAAGTAAGGACGACAGTGGACAATCCTGTCGAACCGACCTAGACAGTGCAAAAGCGCTCGACAACTTTTCGTTCACCTGTACCACACCCGTGGGGGAGCGATACAGGAGACTAATCCAGCGACAGAAGTCGGGTGGGAATCCGGCGGCCTGCAGGACAGCCGCCAGGTAGCCATGATCAACCCTATCAAATGCCTTGGACTGATCTAGATTGATCAGCGCAGCTTCATCGTCGTCTTTTACACTCACTAGGATCGTGCGGATCAAGTACAGGTTGCTCTGGGTTGTTTGGCCCTTCACAGCGCAAGTCTGATCAGGTCCTAACAGACTCGGCAACTAGTTGCAAGCGATTCGTCAGGATCTTGGCCAAAGTCTTTAACTCCGTGTTTAGCAGGGTTATGGGCCTGTAACCATCTAATTCCCTCCCAACATTCTTGTCTTTTCTCAAAAGCGGGACCACACCCATTGTGAACCGGTTGGGGATGGACCCCTGCCGGAACCAGTTGTTGAACACGTCAGTCAAGATCTGGACAAAAATGTGCGACAGCCTCAAGTACAACTCATAGGGAAAACCATCCAAACCTGGCGACTTGTCACTGCCGACCTTCTTCAAAGCCGCATAGACTTCGTCCTCCGTAATCTTTCCCTCTCATCTAGCTGCATCAGCCGACAAAAGCCGGGTGAAGTCAGCCAAATAGCTGCGAAATTTCTTTTCATGGAGACCAGGCTCCTTGGTAAACCGGCTCTCGAAATGCCACTGAAACGATCACTGGGCGCATACACCGCAATCAGACGAAACGAGTTGCTACAAAGTTGTTAGACAGCACAGAAGAATCGACGTCGTAAACAAAGTGAGTCTCTTGGCAGCTACATCCACGCCGAAAGACGAAGTCACGAAGCAGGCGGGCTGCCTTACCCCGATCCCTCAGGTCATTCGCATTCAAACTGGCTATCTTGATAGACGTTTTTTAAATCTGAAAATGTAGGGAAAGAGAATTAATCTAATCACATTCGGAATAGAAATCTCTGGGGGGCAGGGAACCCGACGGATTGTCCAAGTGAACCGGTGCCAACATCGAACGTAATTCGTCCGTCTCGCACAATACCGCCGACAGCTTACTGGCCGCAGTAATATAATCCCCTATCCGAAGGTTACCCCCAGTGTTCCGAACCAGGGTAAGCACACCGGGGGCCTTCGGGAAATTAGTAAGATCTTCAGTAGACTTACCGCCCACCGAAGAAAGTTTTAACAAAGGCTTCAACAGAGAACGCCTTTGTGCTGACTACTCTTTCGCTATGTCATTTTTTTCAACTTTCATTAAAGCTTCCCCCTGAGGAAGAGGTCTCTTTTTCTTGAGGTGCGTGGGAGTGGAAGAAGGAGTAGGTTGGGAGAGGGAGTAGGAGCGGTTGATTCGCTTGGTGTAGCATGAGTGAGAGGGGTCAATTTGAAGACCGGAGACTGGGAAAGTCTCTGGAGGGAAGATAGAAGGCTCCTTGCTTTCGCAGCATAAGATTCTCCCAGGAGAGACTTGAAGCGAGGAAGCCTTGGTTACTCCTTCCTTCTCCTTGCTTCTGCTTTTTCTTATGATTTTGGGGTTCTCCTGCTCATCTTCCTCCTCTTCTCTCTCTCTTTAAAGAGAACGCTCTGGGGGCTGGCATCTCCACTTCCATCTGCTGCTCCTCCTGGGCTGGCTGTTGCTTCACTGGGGATTGGTTTTGTTTTCCCTGTGGGACAACCTGCTTAGAAGGTGACTTCGGTGGCAGAGACAACTTCTGTGGTGAAGGGGATTTCCCTTGTGGCAGAGGGATCTTTGCTTTCATGCCTTTTTTCCTTGCTTTTTTCCATTCTCCTTCATTGGTAGTGGAGGTTTCCTTCTCCTTCGCCGTCGTTCCCTTTTCGGCCACTGGTGTCTGCGCTGGCTGTGAAGTTTGTGACGGCTGGGTCTTTGGAGCCGGGTTTTTCGTGAGACAGGCTTTCGCCACATGGTTCGAGGCTCCGCAGACTCAGCAAAAAGGCCTCCTCCCCTCCACGACAACAAAAATCGACCGGCCTCTAGGATATTTGGTATTTCCAAAAATTCCTTCCGTGACACCGTCACCTGCAGAGTGATGTCGCCAGTCGCAAATCCTGCTTTCGAAACAACTGCGGTCACCTCTGCCACCTTGCCGAACCGGGCAAAGAACGCTCCGACCAGATCTGTATGAATATCAATGGGCACCCCATGTAATGTAACCCGCGTTTTCCGGGTGCCCATGTACTCCGTTTGTAATCGAAGCGTCTTTGTGGTCAAAGTAGCACCAGATAGCTCCTTTGCTTCGTCTACTGACCCTAGCAAGATGTCCCACATGGCATGGCTACGTCTCGCCACCATTTTTGCTTTTATTTGGAGGGCCTTGATAGCTTCCTCCACTATCTCCCTGCTGACTCCTACAAACTTGTGGGTTTTTGGGTCCTTCGTCAGCAGGGAGATCGTCCTTGGCTCAAACTCCTTCAACCTTTCTGGGACGGAGAGGAGTTCTGTGCCCTATATATACTCGGCGTACCGCTCTTTGAGGCCTTCATAGTACGCCTCATCCTTTTTGATGTTCCCTCCACTCCCCAGCGAATCGGACATTTTCGACGCCATCGGTAGGCTTTTACGGGTGTTCGACAGTGGCGAGTCACTCATCTCAGAGTGCGGTACCTGCTACTCCCCCTCCTTCCCACCACGCCGAGGTGGAGGGAACCGGCGAATCAACCATTTTTGAGGCCTCCGACATGTCCTCCTCTCGACGAAGGCTTTCCTGACTTTCCCTTTATCCGACCGAACTGCGGAAACTGAATTGACCTCAACGAACTGATCCCGACATACGCAAACAGGAACCCAACGGACATCACGAACACGGACCCAACGAACACGAACCTGAACGACACGACGAACACGGACCCAACACTTCAGCTGTGGAAAAGTGCGTTAGCACAGTCGCCAAGAGAGTTTTGGAGATTAACCCATTCTAAGAATGATTATAAGTCATTGCATTTTAAATTTATTATTTGTAAGGTGACGGTTCATTTAAATAAAACTATTTTACTTTGTAAATCAGAGGCAGTCTCTGGAATAACAAATAGTCGTCTAGTCATGCTTGTTGAAATTTCACGGTTTTTATAATTTTATTTATTTATTTATTTATTCCTTCCTTCCTTTTTTCTTTCTTCGCAATTGAAATAATAAACGTAGAGTGTGACTTACACTCTAACAAAAAAAAAAAAAAAATGAAAAGAAAAGAAAAGAAAAAGAAGGCAAGAACACGTAAAATTAAAATATAAACCTAAAATAATCTTGTCCATCATACCATTTAAGCGAAAAGACGAGATCTGATAGCTGTAACCAAGTAAAAAATTGGTAAAGTCCCAAACATCTTACCGGCGAGAAACGAAAAGACAAGCCTCGTTCCTGTAATAGTTGATACACTTGAGACCGTTCGAAAAATATGAGAATCAAGATTAGATAAATTGGAAATTCGAGAAACAGTTGTGATGTCTAGACCACGATGAAATTACTGGGGGTCTGCGAGTATACTGATGCTGAATATCTTGCTGTTAATCTTCGATTATAACAGTTAAACATATAGCTTTAACATGCAAATATATGAAAATAATATTAATAGATTATATTAAAGTCTTGAAAGTAATTTAGAATATGAAAAATATAATAAGAACAATTTGAACTGAATTTACAAAAAATATCTAAAGATACAAGAGATTAACAAAATACGATAGCATCAAAATATCAAGAAATATGAATATTTTAGAAATACATTAAAACCCCCAAACCCCAAAATTCTGCAGTAGACTCATTGGTGAATGTTATTATAATCAATATTACACAATTATTTGTTTGTGTGCGATTGTTTCACATTGAAAACAAGGCTGTACTCGACACCCAATGTTCAACTCATACAACAGAAGTGTTGAGTTTCTAAGCGAACTTTAGATGTGGTAAAAGCCGAAAGTAAAGTGGTACCCAGTAAGGATCGAATTTATTGCTCAGTTATAAAAGGCGTTCAAGGCTCTCAATAATTTTCCGTCCTTTGTGATTCTTAACATTTTTCTTTTTGTTATTTCTCCTAAACTCTGTCCCCCATTCATTTAATCAAGCTGATTATGACATGCACTGTTTTTCTCTGTCCCTCTTGCCTTCAGAGTCCTGTGAGTAAAACATTTTCCAAGTCTCCTTTCCTCAGAATATGTCCCAGAAATTTCAACTGCTTCTTCTTGGTGTTAAGCATAAGTTACCCTTTTCTTTTGAATTTCGTCTTTGCTCACATGTTCGGTCCATGATATACTTAGCATTCTGCTGTATAGCCACATTTCTCTTACTTCAGGTCTCTTCTTCATCTTTGAGAAGATTGTCCATCATTCACTGCCTTATAGAAGGACACATATTAAGTAATAGTTCAGTACTCTTTTCTTTGTTTCTAATGATGTTTTTCTGTCTCTTAATGCTCTGCTTAGCTTTTTGGATTCATAATAAATCTATTTTTCAGTAACGCAGGAAATCTGTATACGAGAGTAATAAGATTGTTAACACCAATTAAATTTTCATATCCAGCATTTTATATTAGAATTGATATCGTGTTAGCTTTATAATGTCCATTCATTATTCAACAATATAATATTGTATACTTTTTGTAATAACTTCTTGTTATACTCACAAACACAGAAAAACTCGTATACGTTTTTCATATTAATTTCGATTTACGCATCAGTGAAATTGGTTTTCATTGACATGAACTTAGGAATCAGATATCATTGGGCTACCATTAGTGGTTTTAGCTTAATTATATCGATGGGAAAAGAGGGAACGCAAGAGAGCTTTTGCTCCGCCGGATATGATATTTGATATATATGGAAATCAAAGTAGGTTGAAACAAAGTTCATCTCGAAATTTAAGAATTCTAATCTATATCTGCTGATTGAAGTGCTGCTATTTAAGGCCTTTTACATAGCCACAGTTTAAAATGAATATTCATGCTTGCCCAGATATTTACAATCCCACAAGGGGGAGATTTCTCACAGGTATAAACGCTACTAATGAGGGACAAAATGCGTGGGAAGAAGATAAATACTCACTTATTTAAACGTATAACAACTGCTATAATTACACTGGACAACAAAGGTTTTTGCTATTTGCGTGTGTTTTCGATTGAGTATATTGATTTCAGATCTGTGCTCAGAATTGTTCTAGAATATCAGTTTTGTTTTTTGGGAAGAATTTTATATCAAGTACTGCGAACAACAAAAAGCATTTTTTCTTAAACCTAAATCAATGAAGCTACATAAGACTAATTCGAGTATACAGATTCCAACTTTGTATTCAGATGTGTACTAGCACGACATAACTTAGAGATAAACGAAGAGATTATTTGTAGTCAATTTCTTCTTCTTCTACGTGCCTTGTACTTTCAGGACGTAGTCGATCATGGATTTCCACGTCTCCCTCTCCCTGGTGGCTCTTAGCACGCTTTCTCCTGTTACACCACACAACCCCCGTTCTGTCATCCATCTGCTCAGGCCCTTCAAATATGTTATCCGCCGCTTTCCCTTGTCTCTTTTCCCCGCTGTCTTGTTAGTATCAGGTTCTCTAAGCCTTCTTTCCTAATTGCATCATCTCAGAAACTTTAACTGTCTCTTCGTTTTTGTTTCCATCTATTCCAAAACCTCATCATTGCTCACATGCTCAATCCATTATATCCGAAGCATCTTTCTGTAGAACACATTTCAATTGCTTCAAGTTTTCCTTCATCATTGATGATATTATCCAGCATTCACTGCCATATTGAAGAATTGACATCACCCTGAAATCCATTACACTTTTCTTTGTTTCTAGCAAACCTTTCCTGACTCTTAATACTCTACTCAACTTCTGGAACGCGTCCTTCACCATGCCACGGGTCTCTGTGTCACACTTTCCGCCTTCTGTTAGAACACTTACCAGGCATTTAAATTTTTGTACCGGCTTGAATTTTAGTATCCCCCACCTGTACTTGACATTTTAGGCTGCTCTTTTTGCTGGTGAACATGCATTCGGTTTTCTTACTGTTTTATTATTGATCAGAAAAAATCCTAGCATTTTTAAGTGAATCTCTAATATTTGGATATTAATACATGAGAAGGCTTTCTACATAACATTACCATGGTTGATGCTAAGCTCTAAGAGAGTGACTGTTAGGGCGCCGCTCCTATTTGACTACAAATGGACTGTTCCCATTGCTATATATAGCAATGGTAGATTCTCTACAAGGGAGTCGGTAGAGAGTCACTTGAGAGTCTCTAATGAGTTACTGAAGAGTCAGTGCGAGTCAGTGAAGAGTTAGTCACACTTCCGGTGGCATACCGGAAGTAATCACGTATACACACGTCTTACGACGGATTGGACTCTTGTATCTTTCTATTGTAAATACTACTAATCACTTCTGTACATACTAACCGTTTTTCCGCGGAATACAACTTATATTCTGATTCTGTTGTTGAGTTATTGATTTATACTTGGCGACATAACAGTGACTCATTGTGTTTTATCTGGTTAACATTCTCGGCTGACATGAAGTGGAAAGGCTACATTGAATCTATTGCTACGTCAGCTTCTAAGAAAGTTGGTTCACTGTGTTTTGCACCGGTATCTATCCTACATATCTATAAGACTATGCTTAGAATATTGCTGTTACATATAATCCTTTGTGTATGCTAATTATTTAGAGATTCTTGATAAAATCCAAATAAGAATCATCACTGGTACTAGTTTTAACCTGACATCAAGGCTTCAGTCACTTTCCTACCGCCATAAAGTTGCCTCCCTGTGTCTTTTCTATAAATCCTTTCATGGCAATTATTCGGATGAGCTCTTCGCTATGGTACCTAGACTTTAAGCTCAAATTTAAGTAGATTGGTGTCGTGATCTTATCAATTTACAGTTAGATTTGCTAGTTGTAACCGTAACTTCTAAGCTAACAGTTTCTTTTCTCGCACGTCTCTTCTGGCTCTGTTTCCGGCCAAATTTGATCTACAAAAATTTAAATTCAGTGTCAATCATTATCTACTCTTTTCCTGGTTTATAGTTCTTTTATTGTTCTTGCTCATTCATAATGTTTTTTAATACTTTGGCGACATAACAGTGGCGACGAAGATGTTGGAAGAAAAAATCGTCCCACGACATTAACAGTGGCGACGAAGATGTTGGAAGGAAAAATCGTCCCACGACATTAACAGTGGCGACGAAGATACTTTAAATTACTTCGAATTTACGCGAATATCCCCATTAGAAAGCAATGTTTTATCAACACACAAAATTCAGATTTGCCAATATTTTAAAAATTAAATAACTGTAATTTGTAAACTAATAATCCGATTGGGCCCAAATTTTGTTCCGTGCCATTTGAAGGTTAGTACTTCATAAAAAATCATATGGATTTTTAAAATTTGTGACGCCATCTATATGTCAGGCCTGGGATTATTGAATGATTTGTTAGTTGCTTTACTGATTTCCTTGGGGGTAATTTCGATTAAAAATCGACATATATGCAATTTCACTATACTATATTTCTACACGTTTGCAGCAGCTTCACGATACCATATAAACCAACTTGAAAACTCTTTGGATGATGAACGGAACAAAGTTCTTTTGACAGGCTTACAAATAATTATTATTCCCATTAAAAACATTTTGTAGGGATTGAAATAATTGATAATCTAAAGGGAGGAGGATTACATCGGGCGCAGAAAAAAATTCTAGCCATGTTATATCAGTTTCTTTCGGGTTTGCAATTCCGGAAAATTTTCATCAATTTCTCTCTTTAATCTATCCAATAAGACACAGTACTTGTCTTTTATGATTTTGCGGAATTTGAATTGCAGAATTGCAATACATAGCGTCACCTTCGGACTCAGATCGGCTCTTGGAGTGGTCAACAGTGAGTAGTATAGTTTTTTCTTTGATCTTTTTCGTTCCACATTGTTATAAACGTCCCATTTTCCATTGCCTATGATTGTTATTTTAAAAAGTAGTTGCGTATAAGTAGACATATGAAAATGCGGTGCATTAATATGTTCTCATTAGATCGTGAGTCGCGCAAATATCGAAGAGATTGACGTATTCAAGTGTTTACAAAGCTTATGTAGAGCAACTTTTCAATGTTAAATGTCGTATGACCTGTATTTATTTAAATTGGCGTTTCGACTGCATGCCTGAAACGCTTTCAGTATTCTGGATTAAAATTTACGTTTTTGAACCTAGGAAACCCCTTACGAAGAGTATTTTCAGCTATTATAACACCATTTTAACCTGGTCGGGCGGAAGTAATTAAATTAGTGGTATTATTAATTGTTGCAAATAAGACGAAAGAAATTGTGTTGGTCCGTATTATTAATTTTTATAAATCAAAAAGAACCAACTAAAAAGGTTGTTCGTTCTGATATGAATGCCGCTAATAAAATGTATTATAGGCAGAGGAAGGTAAAGGGGTCGCAAAACCAAAAGCCGAGAAATATGAAGTTATATTTTGCGAATGTTTTGTTTGATAAACAGCCGAGTTAAAGGAGGTAATTGTTGACAATTGGAAATAGTTTGAAGTCGAAACAAGAAAACCGCAGATAAAGGAAAACATCTTTTAAAGAAAACAATTTTTATTCGTCAGAAAGGATTGTTTTTGATAAGTGGAATTAGATTTTTGTTTTTCGGCATTAAAACGAAAAAAAAAAAAACGAAATGAATGATGTCACTAACATAGAAGCTGCTTCATCGGTTGAACCGAAAGAAAAGAACAGAGAAAGAAGTGGCGAGAGTGATTTCATTGGTCAGAGATTAGATCTGCATGTTCGTCATCCTCCCACCAGTGAATATGAAACAAGCATAAATACGGAGCTCTGCGGGGGCCACGGGCAGTTGCAGTAGAAGCTGTGCCGAACTAACAAGACAAAATCCACACCACCGCCGCTGTCCAACATACGCATAAAGACCAACCTTCGGCAGTTTCGTAAAGCTTCGGTGAAAAGCAAAAAAGACATTTTTGAATCGTTACAAACTTCAAAACTTCGATTGGAGTGCACTTACATTCCCAACCAAAAATTCTAATTAATGTTAAGAAGACAAACATTTCTCTTGGACGAAATTTCCCTCTCCGTCATCGGCTCAGTAAAGATAAGGGATTGACGATTGTTATATTCTATTTTTCTTTTTGGGTGTTTTTTTTTGTATGTACATAAAGACGTTTTCTGCAACTTATTCGAGTGTCATTCAATTTATTTTTGGTGCCGTTTTCATTGACTCCAATGTGCACGCGCGTCCAGTCTGGTTCAAGTTGGTGAAGAGTCAGCAAGATTTCAGCGTGACTTCCTTAAGATCAATATTCACAACGTGGGCGGGGAAGAACACCGTTGTGAGTGGCGATCCAAATTTGGTATAAGGTTGGGAAGATATTTTCTAGGGAAAAGAAGAAAGATTTTAATGACTTTTAAATGTTAAATCATTTTTAGGTATAGCGAATAATAATCGAGTAGACACAGAATTTGACTTAGCAGTTGAAAAGATCCGGACAATTCAGCTGACAGGTGTTACCAAAAAAGGTTATTACCCCTAATTCAGAGAATTCTTTCGAAAATATTTTACAGCAGAGGATTTATTAATATCAACAGTGAAGCCAATTTCTTGTCGTAATTTTTCTGTAATCAATTCCCAAGGCAATATTTGATTGGCCAGAGGGAAAAAATATGCGATCTCTTTTGGATTGTAAATATAAGTTTCATTTTAATTCCTAGTTTCCTTATGACTTCCTCATTGCTCAAGTTTTCTTTTCATTGTATTCTTAACGATTGTCATCAATATTTCTACCATTTCAAGCCGCTTCATCATCTGTTCAGAAATAGTTCGGAATTCACTACAAGAAAGGATTTAAGATATTACATATCAATTCAGCAGTGTCTTTGTTTTGAATGGTATTTCCCTATGTATTTCAAATTTTTGCTTAGTTTCTGGAAGACATCATTCGATATTTAGAATTAGTGATTTCTGTGTCACATATTTTGTCGTCTGATATACAAAAACAGAGGGAATAAAAAGAAAACTGAAATGAACTATTGTGTAAAAAATACGATAAATACTTAAATTTAAAAATCGTGCAAATAATAGTTTCTTATATTGTAGTCATTATAGAAAAGTAGCACTTTCACCATTTATTTAATGTTATAGATTAAAAATCGTTTTCTGTTGATAGCATGTACGGATAACATCACCTTTACTGTTGTTAATACTACATAACTAGTTAAATTTCTGTATTTGTTTAATTTTTGACAATCCCGGAACGTCGATCATACACGAGGCTATCTCTTTTTCTGAATAACATTAATACAGTTAATAGTTGATTCTTCTTTGTTTTGATCACGTCATTTTTTAAGTTATTTCAGTTTCTTCTCTGGTCTGCCATGCATCTTATGTTGCTAAGATTTTAGTTGATTAAATGCGACTAAATAAAAGATTACGATTAAAATTGTATATTTTGGTAGACAATATAAGATACAATGGAATTTTGCCTAAAAATAGATGAATTTTCACAGATTTTGCATTGAAAGCATGATTTATTTAAGCAAGAAAGCATAAGAATTTAGTGTACCATTGACATTTCTTGCGAAATAATATCGATCTTGATTCTGCATTTTTTCTTTTGCACGTTGCTTTATTTCGATAATCGATTTAAAATAATTTAATTTCCTTTAATTTCCTTTCTTGTAAATTAACCCATTGTAAAAATGTTAATGTAGTTTACATAATTAAACATATTCTGAAACATTGATAAACCTAACAAACTTTTATGATCACACAGTATTTAATAATTACTATTCTATTAAAAGAAAATTAAATATATGATAGAAATGCATTTTATATCAGAATATATTTGGCATTAGACGATATACAAAGAAGAATTTAAATTAAGAATTGTTCAACTGAATACAGCGTTTAGAAATTTCTATAATTTGACATTAGTATAACATGAGTTAAAGCGCAATAAAGTTTGATTTTGTTTAATGACAATAATAGCACATACAGAAATATATAAAATGCTTGTTTCATTACCTGTTTATCAAAAATACTTTAAAAAACCTTGGGGTGAGTTCTTCACACAAAAACAATGACACATGTCTTTATAAATATATGTCTGCAAATCTTTTGTTTTTGAGTTACAAAAGTTTAAGGTTACATCTGTCATTCATACACATGTGTTGCTAGTCTGTCTTCATTATTTAAGGCTTGTAGTAATAATTTAACTAAGTGTTCCGTTTAACCCTGGAACACTAACCATCAATTAAAGTTACACCACTACTAACCATGGGTATAGAAAACCCGAATTTGAAAATATCAAAAAAATGCTAAATATAAATATTTATTTGAAATATTTCACATGCAGGCACTTAAGAATTTGTACTATGAGTTAACATTAATAGAAACTGAAAAACATTAAGTAAGACAATCAGATACTGAAAATTTAGTGAAATTGTAATTAAAATGGCGTCATTTGCGCTGGGTACTATATACCCATGGTTGGTGTTATCGGGTTAACAATGGTATGATATTGATATATTAAGCAGGCAGATATGATTTTTACATACGTTGCGTGAATGGTAATAGACGCGATGTTGCACAGCTATATCAGATCTCCAGACCAAAAGCAGCCGAATCTTCTAACATTTGCTCTTGTTTATCGTCGTTGAGACAGGATAACATTTGTTATTATTTACTGTGTACAGCGATGAAGAGATTTTATCTTGTCATGGTGTCAGAAGCCCGCCTCAAGTACTTTTGATTGTATCTTGAATCCTATGTTTAATAAACACAAAAGCAAAGGACTTGCGTACATATGGACTTTTGTTCTTGTTTGGGTGTGAGAAATCTGTCACCAAAGTTTGTAAAATTATTTTGATACACCCAGTATATCTATATGTATATGTATATATATGTATATGTACATAGGCCGGTTACAATATGTCTGTTGCAGCTTCTTACAGATTCTTGATGTAGATACACTTACTCACGGCCATCATGTGTCCCTCAGATATTGATGATCTCCCAGATTTTTATCTTTTCAAAACGTATGCTGCTGTTCCAAAATTAATTTACCAATCGTTGGTAAATTGTTTTGTTGGTGATAATTTTTCGAAATATGTCATAAACTCTGTTGTACAATCTATCATAATTTATTTTGTTTAATTAAATCACGAAAACCTTCTCGGTAGCATCTTGCCTCACTGCTTGCTGAATGGACATTGACCATTGAAAATCAAATACTGCTTTACATATCTTGTTTTATACTATTCAGCTGTAATAAATTTCGAGAGAAAAACAATTGCGCATCAAAAATGTTAATACCTTAACAATATCTTTGTTCGAATAAATTCTTGAAAAAATATTTTTTTAATATATTTCGTTTAATGCCGAGAGATACATTTTCTTTAATGTGACTATACTCTAATCAGGTACTGCTCATTAAGCTGACATTTATATTAACACACACACACACACATGTGTGTGTGTATATTTATTCGTAGGAAAAAATAGCCTCTTTAATAACATTTTGGTATTCAAAACATTGAACATACAAATCTATTTTTCTAGAACTGTAGTTTTTATACAAGGCTATGTGTATTATACCTATTAAATATTCACTTAAATTTCCATATCTATATTCCTTCAACTTTTTCTTTTTAGTACAAATGAACAAGTGTATGCAACACCTAAACATCATGTACATATAGTTAAATACACGCACGGATACATCTTTGTTCGTTGCACAAATCGTGAAAAAATATTTACGCCCAGACAACTGAGTATTTTTCCTTTTGACGACTCTCTTTACGATTTACTTTTATTCAATTAAATTCTAACATTCATGTACACACTTCATGCACACACTCTTGCACGCAAATGCACATTACAAACTTCTCTTTGTGCACACCTGGATGTGCATATCTTTTTCCTAGAGTATTTTTCGATCAACCCAAATACAATTTTTTATTATTTCGGCACGTACGTTGCAGACAGAACAACGAATTAACTCGTATATACTTTACTTTTCTGTATTTTTTATATTCTGACCAATATCTTGGAAACATTTTCTTGACAGGAATCATCACTGTAAATCAAATCCGCAGAATAAAAAAAGGGAAAATAACAGAAAACAAATGGTAAACAAAAAATATAATGATGTCAAAAACATAAACTTAAAAAAAATGATAGAAAATAAAGGTTGAAAAACATTTAAGAAATAATAAATAAAGAAAAAAAGCTGATGGCAAACGTGAAATAAAGAAGGAAATAAATATAGACAGTGAGAGTAAAAGAAATACAATTTGTCATAAAAATTGAAAGAAAGAATAAAGAGAGTGAATAGTGAATAAGAAAGGGAGACAATAAGAGTGAAAAAAAAGCAATAGACCATTTAATATTTAGTTAAAAAGGGGGAGATCTTGAAATTATGAAAGAAAAGTCAATAAAAATCGTGACCAGTAAGAGTCAAAGTAAGAAAGTGTGTATGATCGAAAAAGAACTATAATAGCTTAAAAAATAAAAGTGAATATTCAGCAGGAAGGAAATGTGAAAAGTAACAAAAAAATAACAGAAACAGAGAAACGTGGATAGAAAACCTGAAAGAAAGACTATTGAAAGAACGAATGGCAGAAAGTAAAGATTATCTTTTAATTGAAAAGTAGAAAAATAACCCGACAGTAATGAAGAAAGGCAGAAAACAGATGGAATAAAAATAAGTTGGAATAAACTATGAAGTAAAAAGGTGGAAAGAAAGAAAACGGTAAGTTAGAATTAAAGAAAAACTTTGAGAATAAGGTAAAAATGAATGAATTTTGAAAAAATTGTGGTAAACTTTGAAAATAAGAACTTAGAAAACTAGACTCAAATAAAAAAAAAATCAAGAAAGTAGTTTCTTATATTGCATCCACTTTCCATTATTTTTTATGATATGCAGATTAAAATTATTCTCTGTTGATAATATGTACAAATAACCTCACTATTACGGTTGTAAAATACGGACTCTTATTTTGATCGCATATTTCTAACTGAAACATCTGGAAATTCAATATAGGTAATCGTACATTAATATAAAAAGTTTAATTATTGGGAGTCTTTTGAATATAAACACTCAGTTACTTGGCATCAAATCTGACGTAGGGATCATGATAGAAGGGTAAATGTCGTATACTTAGTAGAACAGGTAACAGGTGTTTCGATCGACTGCTAAGAAAAGCAATTGTCGCACATATATATTGATTGAAAATCTGATCAGGCTGTGGCTGGGGAAAAAACTCGTAAAAATTTAATTTAAAATTCTTGCAAAATAACGTATCTTTATTACCTAATTTTAAATTTATTTGAACCAATTCCTATTTTGTCACTTACCCCAGAACAAAAATTTGATTAATAATTTTTAGGTTACAAGGCGCAACATGCACTTGAGAAATTACGGGGAGTGCACCAGCTGAAATGTTTGAAGTTAAAAAAAAATATGATCATTAAACTTAACTGAAAAACAAAAGATTTGCAGTCCTTTTAATTAATATCATTCCCACTATATGGCAGTGAATGCCATTACGTATGAAGAAGAGACTTTAAACAAGAAAAATGTGGTTCTACAGGGGGATAGTGAGAAAACTATGAACTGAACATGTGAGTAACGACGACATTTTACAGAAAATGGAAACAAAATGAAAACTTGAACTCTCTTTCTAATGATAAATATAAGTTTTGTTTCTTCTCTAAAATTTTGTAATTATTAACATGTTCGGTCCATTTATTTAAATTTGCTAGGTAGGCTGTGCTTTCCTCTGTTTCTCTTGCGTTCAATCTGTCCTGTCAGTATCAGATTTTCTACGCCATCTTTATGTCCCCTAAAACTTTCAACCCTCTGCTTTATAAGTTTTCAGGACACGTAAAGAAAGATGACTTGGGAAATTTGATACAGGGCAGATTGAAGGCAAGAGGAACAGTGGAAAATATAATCTACCAAGCAAATTTGAGTAAAGTGGATGACGAAACAAGGTTTTAAAAAATGACAAAAAAAAAAAAAATTAAGAGCTACAAAGGATCGAAAATTGTGAAAAGACATGACTGCTAGCGTCTAGGAGGGGGCCGCCACATAAAAGAAGTAGCAGTAGCCTAATGGTCTATTGTCTGGCTGTTATTACTAATAATACTGTTCATTAGCGTTCTTTATTTTTTTCCTTCAGTAACTATCATATTTTTTTACACTTCAGGTATCAATAAAAGCAAGAAAAAGAAGAAAAATTTAAGAGGGATCGAGAGACGATGAAAAGCATAAATATATTGAAGAGTAATAACATAACGTGTCCAAAGTTGTTGGAGAAAGGGTAATAGATTTTGAAACAATCGAGGCGGAAATGGAAATTGGCAGAAACAGAAGACAGGACAGATGCTGTTCTTCGTTTTAGCTCTTAAGACGTTCAAGTAACATGAGTTTACTTCTGGAAGAGTCGATTTAGGTCTCATCAGATATTGAAATAAGAATAAGTAGATATCAGGGTGGTATAATTCGGGGAATAGAAACGGCTTTCAAAGACGCACAGCTTTTTTATTCAGATTATATTGAAAGAGAGTTAACTTCAAAAATACACAGAATGCTACGGTGTAAATAATGGTATGATCTATTTCTACCTCTAATGGGTCTGTCCAAAATACATATACTCAGGAGAACATTGCTTATAGTCAGAGAAGTAAACTTCCTCCTCCTTTTTGGGATGGGATGGGATGGGATGGGATGGGACATCTCAGTGTGGAGTAATGGTTGATTTTCTAAGCGCCGCTTAGATGTGACACAAGTGAGGATCGAAGTACTTAGTAAGGATCGAACTCACTACTTAGTTGTAATAGGTTCTGTTTGTAGCAATATTGTACTGCTGTGAGATAAGGATCAGCATTGTGTTCTTTTGCTTACTAGGTGTTATGCGAGTCTTGATTTGGACACACAACAAGGAATTCTATGGCGACGAGAAGTTTACTTCTTCCCAACTGATCTGGTTCTTTAAGCATCAGCTTCAAATCAAGATTAGCACGGAAAGCTAACGACTACTGCCATCAGTTAAGCATCAAGATTTTAGGTTTCTGAAATGAACATGGGCAGCCACGCTCGAATTACGTTAGTTTTAGTTTGTTTTTTCGTTTTACACAAATTTAACTTAGCTGGGGGATGTGTGTTACATTGAACCCCTTTTTACTTTTTCTCCCCATTTTTTTCTTTAGTTTAGCCCCCCCCCCATCCTCTTTTCAATTAGGGGACCAGAAATGTCAGTTCTCTAGTGGGTGCGGAATGCCTTTCGTATTTCGAATGTTTTCGTTTTTGTTGTGTTTGGATGTGCAAGTGTTTGAGTGAATGTTTGGCTCGAATGAATGTTGAAAAAACCGCACTAATTTCATCCTATTAACTGATGTTTTCTGCCACAATTTAAGGATTTGGGGGCAGAGTTTATTACTAAACTGAATTTTGTTTCTTGTATATAACTTTTCATTGTACATATTCATCGGGGAAATTTAAATTGTTTTTTCCTTGCCCCCCCCCCCCCCCATACAATTTGGGCAAATGGAATTTTTAGTTAGTACTTCATAGAATCTCTGTGGTATTATCGTGGATGTAGTAAGAATGTGGCGTTTTCGTGTAAAGATTATTGTAGCTTACTAGGGTTAATGATTGTTGGCTAGCTAAAGATAATTTTAAAAAGATGAAGACCATCATCTCTTATCTCCTTTTTAGGCCTCGTACCGTATTTGTATTTTGTATAATAAATATTGAGGGAATCTTATGACTTTGGATTCTCTATCTTTAGTTGAAAACGAACTCAGACGAGGCTATGATTGTCTGACGTAAATAGATGAGAACCCGATGCGTATGCGGTGCCTACTAGGAACGTTTGATTGAGCGTTCGCGTTCGAAAATGCTCCACATAGCAATTGGCCATGAGCCACATCCCGCAATTGTGAGGAGGCTTGAGTAAATATAGAAGGAATCAAAGCTCAGCTCTGAATTTGTCGGGAACTCTGTCAGACCTTCTGGCGGAGAACACAAAAGGAGCTATGCCGAAGGATGGTGTTTCGTTTGGGGTAAAAAGACAAGGAGCTTTATCCCACATACATGGATTCTACTGGGAATTTTTGCCAGAGTGTAAGCGCTCGGAATGCTCGACGGTAAAAATCGGCATGCTGTCGCATCCCGGCGATGCACGGGTAAATTCCTGGGTTCTTCAAAGCTCAGATTTTGTCAGTCTTTCAAACTTCGGGCAGAGAAGGCACAAGACGAGGTTTTGGCAGAGTCTATTTTAAGAAAATCTTAGAAATGCCCGAACCCGTGTGTGTGTGTGTAAAATTGCATCATCATAAATTCCGTGGTCTCTTTCGACTTAGTTATATCTGAGGTTAGTAGATATTCTAAAATGTTATTGTCTTCTGTTATCTTGTAACAGAATAACGTTTATATCATCGCATTGTCTGTGTACTTTAGACGGTTGTATATTTTGTGATAAGGTTCCGTGTCGTGTAAAAGTCCGGTGTCAGCAGGTGTCATATACACACATGATTTGGGGATTTTGAGAAGCTGGTTGGCTCTATCGGAGAACAGATGCCCATTTTGACAATAAAAAGTGAATGATATGTTGATATTGGCAGCATTGGTTAATTGAACATTTCTACACTTGTAGACCAACTTTCGATGCGATCACCTAGATCAGCGCAATACAACACAAATCAAAGTATACGTGACTTTCGACTCCTCACTCTGGCTAGACTGTCCAACACTGTCATGCATATCCTCTGTGGTATTTCAATAAAGTCACCTGGGGATAAAATGATTCTCTTTTCTGTTCAGTGATAAGTACAGTGATGGTCGTTTGAGTGTCAAACTGAAAGTTACGGAGCTACATCTCCAAGAATTTACTCACCCACGAAAATCATGCGGTTAGGGGCCATAAATTACAACTCTCACTCACCTTTAGTGTTTGTGAAACGAATGTTAAAACTAATAGAAGTTGCATGTTTTCTTAAATAGTCTTCCAGTTTAAAAAAAACAGTTTAATGCTGATAAATTTTTATTGGGTCGATGAATAACTGGACATTATTTTCGAGACTAAGTATTTTTACGAAAAATATAATCCCTATTTAGATTAATCGATGTTAGTTCTATCTTATGATGATTAAAAACCTTAAAAATTTTAAATATTATAATTTTAAAATAATGGGTATATCTTTATAAGTTTAAGTAAATTTAAATAAATTTAAGAGTAAATAAAGAAAATGGATTCAATTTTTAAGTATTTGTAAAGAAAAGAAATTAATAACTAAAACATCTCGTATTCCTGAAATACGATATATAATTTTCTGGTATCCTGGAATACAGAACATTCACCAACGTGTGAATATCCTCAACAAAAGGAATCTAAAAAAATGAAAATTACAGAGTTGTGAAAAAATATTGGGTATCATAATGAAACTTGCTTAAGTGATTTGATAGCCTCATTTAAGGTATTATATTGTGATAAGGTTGTAAATCCCGATTAATGGATTGGCATCAGTCATCACATAGAGAAACGTGGATATAGATGTTGGTTAGTTCCAGTGACCTGACTCAAAAAGAGTTGTGAGTTCAATACCAGGCTAGAGCAGTGGTAAACAAATAACTTAGAGCGTTAAGTTAAATATTAAACTACATGGCTCCCAGAAGTGGCATTGCTCATAGAATGAGAATATAACATACATGTGATCCTAATAAAAGGTTCGGTTAAAAATTCCTAACACCTGACGAAGGCCGGAGCGTACGACGGCCGAAACGGCAATAAAGATGAGGATAATAGTAAGAACAATGTAAATAGTGAGAAAAAGAAAGATATCAAAATGATATAACGATTTTGTTTATCAATATAGAAGTAGCGGATTTGAGTCCCTTTTCAGTCCTTCGTGAATTGTTGAATATAATAAATTATCAATTAGGAATGATGCGATTGATTTCCCTATAAAATGAGTTACACTCTCAAATTTTTCAGTAATAATTTTTACTTCTCTTATAAACAAGCGGACCTGAAAATGCTCAGTATGATCGAATAAGAAAAGAAAAAATGAAATATATCTTCTCCTTCACTGATGCGTCAAAGGTAAGTGACATGTGTGATACACGCCAAATTATAAGCTTTGTGTTGCTTAACACGATGAGAATAGACTTCTCTTTTGGTGTAAAAAATATCTCAATCGATTTTTAGCAGTGAGTAGAGACATACCAACATTAGTATCAGTCAGTTAACTGCCGTAAGTGATACAAGCTTAGGTGATCATATCTCGAAAGAGACATGACTAACTGGGCAGAAAATTATCCTGCAGTAGGCTGCCATTACTTTTTGTGGTAGACTGTTTGCCATCCAAGGCTATAGAACCCAAACTGTCCTGTTATTTAACATATAATTGGAGGGAAGTGACGGATTAATATCTTTCCTAAAATATTTGAGAGCAAGTGAATGCAAGGAATTCAAATGGAATTTGAACTCGGCACCCCGATTTTCTTGTTCTACAGCAACAAAAACTTCGCTAGAAATATCGTGACAACATCAGATAATCACACGAATGAATAAAAATTTATCGCGAATAGAATATTGATGAATAAAATTAAAACTGAAATGTCCAAATTTTGTATAAACTTAATGCAAGACTTGCTAGAGACTTTTCCTGTCAATACATAATATCCCAAGAAAAAATAGCATTCAACGTAAAGTGATACATACTCACTTAGACATGTTATTAAAACTTATGAGATGCTTGCAAAATTATTATCAGAGGAATATCAAAATTTGTATATATTAATGTATACGTGGGTAGCAAACTTTCTTTTAAGCATGTTTCCTTGAAAACAACCGATAAAAAAGATTTTATAAACTTTGATTTAATTTTTTTCCATTTTTTTACATGTTCACTTTTTAGGTATATTTTTGAGATAAGGATTGTAAAAATGTTTCGTAATTATTATTATTTTTAGCGATTTCAACGACTTCACTGGCCATTTTCAAGAGTGTTATGCTTGTGATGTTATTTTTTCCTTATGTTTTGTGTTTATTTTGTGTTTTTGCGTGCGATTGTAAATTTCGGGAGGATCTTTCTATTAAAAAAATTCAATACTCCATTTCCCCAATCCACTATATATATATATATATATATATATATATATATATTGCACATTGGGTGCAAGTGTTGATGAAACACTGCTCGATGTTTAATAATATAGATGAAGTTTATACTAATAATAGATATAAATTTTTTCCTCATTAGTAGCAATCATGATTGACCGCTGTAAAATTTGAATATTGATATTTATACCATACTATTATGATAGTAGACCAGTTCATTTATTTACGAAAAAAAAAAACAACAACAAAAAAATAACAAGCAAACTGTATACACTTACATATATCCAAATACAAACATAAATATAATTTAAATATGTATATGCATAGTTAATATATATTTTCATATATAATACATATAAATATTATTCACATAAATAAATATTTAATTAGATGTCTATATATGCATTTTGATGTATTGTAACCACGACGTTTCCACTGTTGTACGCTTTGGCTTCTTCTCGTGATATATTGTGGAGTTTCGTCCTGAACCCTTTATTTAATCAACGAGAGTACATTGTTGTCGTTCCACGTGCCAGGCCTTTTCTGGACATTTCCGTATCTATTAATTCTTTTTAGTGGTACAACTCTCTAATTTGTTAAAATTGTAATTATATACATCCACGTTTAAACAGATATATAAAGGTAAATAAAAATATTTAATTTTCGATTTCTATAAGAATTAAATCGAGGTGAAGATATTCAACAAATTATGCAAAACAACCATAATTTAATGGTTTTATATTATTTTCATATTTATATTTTTTCATTTTGATTAATGTCCTCGTTTTTGTTGTTATTATCACACAGTTTTAGCCGTTGTGTCCGCCAATCCAGAAATTCGAAATAAGCACTTTATTTAATCTGAGAGTGGGGATCTTTCTCGATCCGCTGTCTTTGTCTTTTAAGTACGGCTCAGTTATTGTGTTGTATATGAATTCGAGGAAGAATAGACTGAACCCAAAATTGAAGATTTTCTCGGCTTTGCTGATAAAAAACGCCAACATGGATGTATAAAAATATAAATATTTTTTCTTTTCTTTTCTTTTCTTTTTTCAGTGACCTTTTGCATGGAGTGGGGGTTCGGTCGGCGGTAGTCACGCGCACCAGTTGATTGCTGCTTCTCTCTCTGAACTCAACTACCAAGCTGCTGGCTGCGGCTGTCTGATCCCATTTAAATAAGCGACCTCATTGATAGTTGCTATCTCACCTAACTCGGACGCTGACTTTTTGTAACCTCTCTTCGACTATAACACTGTAAGTGTTCCTTATGCACACACGTTTAACGGATATCGACAGAGCCTGGATTCGAACCCAGGAATAGATATTTGGAAAATATCTCTTCCAAGAAAAAACATCAACTTTTTTCTTTTCTTAGGAGGATCTGAGAGAGTGAGAGGAGGAAAGAAATAAACGCTGCGGTGGCCGAGAGAAGTAGAGATGCGAAACACAGGGCATTTACGAGATGTCATTGTGATGATAACGATTTTATAAAAAAACATAGATGGCCATGAGAGGAAAGAATTTTGTTTTTCTTCCTTGTTTGTCTGTTATTCTTTCTCTTTCTATTGACAGAATTGTAAAATTATCGATAACATTTTGAAAAAGACCACCCACGTAAAGATGTAATTGTAAACGTCGACAGGTGCATGTATAAAGTCAACGATGTGGAGTCGACATGGCGGGAAATGTGGGTGATTAAGCTGAACCAGATAAATAAAGTTGACGTTATATCTTAATATGAAGACATTCCGACGACTTCCCACCCCGTGCCATATTGAAGCAGTTTCAACAAAAACACAGCGGATTTGAAAATCAAGGCAGAGAGACTCAAGTCGTCGGCAGAGGTACGTCAAACAGACGAAGAATGCGTGAAGTGAAAGATGCACAAATATCCTCTCTCTTCCTCTCTTTCACACGCAAGTGACATGAATATCGCTTATAGGCAGAGAAGCAAGAAGGCGGTATTATTTCTGGCAACAACAACAACATAGCAGCAGCAGTAATTTGTGGACATTGAAAACATTGGACTGTATTTTTATTTTTTGTTTATTTTATTTTTTGTTTATTTTATTTTATTATTCTCTCGCTCTCGATGTATAGAGAATTACAATATAATCATTAGTCCACATAGACTGGCCTTCATTACGGCCTGGTTGTTTCTTTTTGTTCTTGCCTGTTTTCTCTTATTTCTGCATGTGCACCTAACCACCTCTTGATTCCAGTTGCTGAGAAGACTACGAAGACAATCGTCCTTTTTCGCAATCAGAAACCACAACGTGGCAGGCGAGGTGAAAGATTTTCGACTGATCATTTGACATCTTCGATCACCTGAGGCGGAACAGGAGCGAACAGCTGCAGATTCAGTTGCGAGTAAATTACAGCCAGTCAGCGCACGCAACATACTATTGAGACCGGGATGGTTTACGACAATAAATAAATAAATAAAAAATTAGTTGCATTTTTACATTTACTGACATCCTAAAATAACATTTTTTAAAACCTTGCAAAAAAAAAAAAAAAAAATGAATGCGAATAAACTACCAGGAGAAATTCCACACCTAACCAAAGAATATATTACAATTGTTCGCATTGTTTCCGCTGACTTTGTACCACAAAGTCGATGGATTGAACTCTCCTCATACTATATCATAAAGTTAAAAAAATGAAAACATGTTTTATTCCACAAGACTGTTGTTTCGTGTAACATTCCGGAAGAGATAATTTAATGTTCCATATTTTTTCTCAGCTCAGTCTTTGTGACTAGATACATTCATGAAGATAATATTATTGGCCATCCAACTGAAGCATGAACAAAAAATTGGTTCTTAATCAGATTAAGACAAGACCATTGGTGATTTTTATAAATGATATCATATATCAGTATACAAACCTAATTAAAATCTACTCTCATGAAGACATTTTACACCAACTTCAATTTCTCATATAACTCATTTGTTGAAAGGCTAGCAAAAAACAATAATCACACAGGCTGTCAGACTTTACTGGCAAATTTTATATATATTGATAAATATAAAAATAGAAAAAATGTAATTCGATAAAATCTATGAGATATTTTCGTTAAAATATATATACATATATACTATTTACATTATTCGGACTATTGTTTTCATCTTGGGTGCCATTTGTACGACGTTTCGGATGTTGTACGCTCCGGTCTTCTTTAGGAATTTCGAACCGAAACCTTAATTACGATCACTGGGGTATATAATTATAATCATTTTAATTAATCATTTCTTGTGCGAAGCCTATTTCGGTCATGAGTACATAGGAGATAAAGCGCGTGATACATAAAATAAAATGACCACAGTGAAAATAAAAAAGTGGGAATAAAAAGCAAAGAGGAAGATATGAGAGAAAGAAAGATCTAAGAGGAGAGAGCAGCCTTGCTTTTTATTCCTACCTTTTTATTTTCTCTGTGTTCTTTTGATTTTATGTATCACGCTCTTTATCTCCTATGTATCACTCATTCTTTTTTGTTTACCCTTTTTTCGATTTCCTTTTTTATTTACCCATCTTTTCTATCCTCTTTACCTCGTACAAACAATTTTCAAAAAATAAAGAGGAAGTGAGATTTTTTAATATTCTTTTTCAAAAGTAACATCATTATTAACTATCTGATGAGACATTGTTTTGTTCGATGTCGAAACAAAATGTACATTTTTGTAGCAAATTATAATTTGTACATGTTCTATCGGAGTTCGAATTTCAGTTGAATTCTTTGCGTTCACTTACGCAGAAATACGCTTTGGAAAGGTATTAATCTGTCTCTTCCCTCCAGTTATGGGTTAAATAATAGGATAGATTGGGTTCTATATTCTTGGCTGACAACCAATCTACCGCAGAAAGCAATGGCAACCTACTGCGGGATAATCTTCAGCCCAGTCAGTGTATCACGTATGGCACTTAACTGACATGTTCTAAACTATATATATATATATATATATATATATATATATATATATATATATATATATATATATAAGTATAGGGTACGTATGGATGGAATAATATTCCGTATTCAAAGAAACACTTTTCTTTAAAAAAGTGCTCAATACAATGTAGAGAATTGAGCGGTTTACGTGTTAGGGTTCTCGTCTCGGTTTTTTTTCTTTCGACGAGTACTTTGACTTATGTTCAAGTACTTAGTTCGTTTCTTTTTTTGTTTCCATTTTTCCACTGCAAGTTTATACTTTTTCGAGACGGGTTTAGAAATAAATTTGTTGTTATATATATATATATATATATATATATGAATATGTTATATCCATTTCAATCTTTTTCCTGTGCTTTTTTGTTTTACTTTTCTCTTCTGTGCGGGTGGTGTAGTAGATGGTCTGAGAATGAGAAATTGAAAAGCTGCGTTCGAATTTCAGTTGACTTCGTTATATTCACTTGAGCGCAGATAGCCATGGGCGTTATATGAATTCATCTCCCAAGCAAAGGGTTAAATACTATGACTTGTAACCGGAAAATCTTAGTTAATAAAAGAGCTGATAAGGTGTAAAATTAATCTCAATCTTTCTTTCTCGATATATATATATATATATATATATATATATATATATATATATATATGTGTGTGTGTGTGTGTGTGTGTGTGTGTGTGTGTGTGCGTGTGTATAAATGTGTTAAATTATATTGATGCTTACTGCGAAAATTGATGTTTTTCTCTGTGGTTTACAGGTAGAATAGCATTTTAGCCAAGCAATTTTTTTTAATAAAGTACTCGATATTAAGTTAGGTATAGAACTTTAATAGAATTAATGTAGAGAAGTTTGTCACTTAGCTGAGCAGTGTTGTTTTAGTCATATCGACTTCGAAGTTTCGTGAAAGCATTATTGTAATGTCTTCACACTTCGTTTTTTCTTGTTTTTCTGTTATTGTTTCCAATTTTTTCGCATTTATATGAAGTTTGGTGCAAAAATGGTATTTTTGTGAATGATTCTTTTTGCCAGATGAAAGTTGTTTTTTAAGTTGTCTTGGATTTGCAGGTAAAAAATTGCTTTTATAGTGTTGAACTCTTTTAAGCGTGCTTAAGTGTATGCCTGGTTTATATTCAGTTGACCACATTTTAGAGTGGTGGTCGGTCTTTTTTTTAACGTGTTAATATATATGCCCACTTGAATCTTTTTCGATCATGATTAAGAGTTGTGTTCGTGTGTATGGGTATAGTGATTGTTTTTGTATAATTTGTGGGCTTGGTGATGTTGTATTATCTCTTTGTTCCTTTTGTCTGCTTTCTTTCTTTATCTTGTGTATTTTTGTGTGTTTTTTCTTGGTTGTGAATGATGGTGTATATGAGTGCATTTATATGTGATAGTTTTGGGTTGCGTTTTGTGTTGTGTTTATATGTTTTTGCTTGTTTTTACGTAGTAAAGTAAATATTTATTCGAATGTCTAAATTTCCCCATTATTTCGTTTTTCTTTTTTGTATAAAGAGAAAGAATGAGAATGAGGTAGAGATAGAGTGTATTTTTGTTTAGTATTTTCTATTTCCACCACATATTTTACACGCTCTTATTTTTCGAAATTTTTTCGTTATAATTAAATACAGAATTCTTTGTGCTTGTTTTTTTAAACACATTTTTGCACATATATAGTTTTTCATATATTTTAAGAATTCTATAGACAACTCATTACAAGTCAGAGTAGAAACTGGCCATAAACACGTATTTTAAGAAGCAATAAATATTCTGTGAATTCTTGTATAGGAAGCTTATTTATTCTCCAAAGACTGTATCAGTAGACCATTGAAATTAGTTTGCCTCTGAGTATTTTTGGTAGAAACGAATAATCTTTCCTTTATGTTCTTGACTGAAAATATAATCCTTCATTTGTTGTATTTTCCTTCCGCAATGATACATTTTTCTTTCAATAATATTGTTACGTCAGTTTTCGGAAAATTCTTAAAGGTTTTTTCTTCTTCGAATTTATATCCTCGTTATAGTCACGAAAATGAATAATGAAAAACTGCCTAAACCGCTAGTAAAATAATCATAGAGCATTCTATGATAATTCATTCATAGAACATTCAGATAATCTTTGAACTTCTGATAACATATCACGTATTGTGCGTAATTCAAGCTCGAGTATAAAAAAACATATTGTGTGTTTAAAAAGTAATCTTCAGTAATTCAAACAAAAATCAAGTAAATCTAGAAGCAGCACTGGAACTTCGAATGATGTTAGAACTGATCTTTAGTACCAAATAGAAATCTCATTGGTATCATCAAAATAGGGACTAAACTATGATTTTGTGCACGGTCACTATTAAAAACACACTGGTCTTCAAAAGATTTTTTAATCATTTCACTCCAAGCAATAAATCCACTAAACTACAAGTCAGTTTCTGAGTGTAAAAGAATAAGAAAAAGCGAAACATTATAAAGAACTGCGAACAATAAAAGAAGAAGAATAAAAAGACACTAGATAACGAATAAATTTTTGAAAATCAATGTTAGTTGAAGAGCATGAAGCCAGAAGAGTATTCTACAAGCAAAAAGTGCGATAGAAGAAAATATTAACATAGGACTTACGATTGCCTCTAGTAATTTCAACTGTAAATTATTGAGACCTTGTTGCCTATCTAGTATTTCCCTTAAATTAATAATTCTAGGTATCATGGCAGAATGTTTACTTGAACAATTACTATGAAAGTATTTATAGAAAAGCAGAAAGAAACTACATTACAGTGGTGAGAAAGCGACAGAAGTCGAGATGCCAGATCAGGAACAATAACATTGCGAATTCTTTTTAGTATTTTATCAAGAATAACTAAATATATAGCGGGAGCACCGGATCATATGTGGTAGCAATATGCAATGCATGGACGAATGGTAGACTTATAGATTACGACGAGAAAAATTCTCTAGACAACTAACGAACCTTCTTTTTTAGCATCACACCTAGCAATAGATTTCATATAAACTTTTCACTTCATTTCAACAGAGAAAGTTAGCCTACGAGGGCAAAATGAGTCAGTTTCTTGGCGGTTAGCATCAGTCATGCAAAAGCAGAAAGGAGTCTAGCATATGATCAATAAAGAGAAGTTTCGTTAAAATTAACAAGTCATTCCTTGTCCAGGTTAAAAGTAGATTGTAGGTCATTTTTTAGATCAGCTGGTAATTTGAACTTATCAAACCGATCAAAATTACTACCCAGACAGGAGCAAATAGTTGTTTCATCAGCATAGATACTGAGTTGAGGACTGATGTCATCAGGAAGGTCATTGAAGACATGATGAAGAAAGATCCAAGAATAGAGCCCTGCAGTAATATAAAAATCTAGAAGTGTAGCCGTTCAGGACCACTTTCATTTTGTGATTTGATATGAAAGACTGAATCAGTTTAAAAATTCATTCAGAAATGACATAAGCTTTCAACATGTGAAGAATAGCGGTATCTTAAACCCTATAGAATGCATTCGAGATGTCTAAAGAAACAGTTTGAGCTTCACCATTCTTATTTAATCGAGCTCTGCTATTCTTATCTAAAGCTTGTCTAAAGACGCTTTCAACTATATTACTTGTTTGAAAGAAGGCCATGCGAAGTGAGATGCTTAAACAATTCAGAGTTGATTAGGGTCTATATTCTTCTTCTTCTATGTGCCTTGTCCCTTCAGGATGTCGGCGATCATGGCCTTCCGCGTTTCCCTATCCCTGGTGGCTCTGATCACGCCTTCTCTTGTTGCACCATGCAATCCTCGTTCCGTCATCCACCTGATTAGGTCCTTCAAATATGTTATCCGTTGCTTTCCCCTGTCTCTTTTCCCCTCTATCTGGCCCGTTAGTATCAGATTCTCCAAACCCTCATTTTGCCAAAAAGAGGTAAAATAAAAATAGTAACGAGAAGATACACAAATATGCACTTGTGTCAGACTTAACTTTGTAAATATCTATCGATCTGGCACCCACGAATGTTGTTTTTGTTTCCCTGCAAAGAAACTGTTCACTCTTAGAATAATTCATGCACCAACTGACAATCTAGTGGATTAAAACTTTCCTTTATTTTTCTTTTATCGTTTTAAATTTAATTCTGTTTTGTAATTCCAGACACGAGTGCCTTCACCACCACCCGGTCACATCAACGTCATAATCTGCGTGAGAACCCAACAGAACACGCCTTAATGGGTGTCCTGATATGCTAATCGCTTGCTTTGAATTTTACTTTCTCCACATGGTTTTGTTTCCTCGTATGACGTTTATTGCGGCCATTGTAGCCACTAGACCGGGATATGCATTGGTTTCTTAATTGCAGGAATGGGAAAAGTGGTAACAGTAAAGACGAGGGGAAGTAAGCATTTTTTAATTTCAATAGTTTTTGCAAAGTATTTACGATGCCATTGTCTTATTTATTGATGTCGCTATTGTTGCTACGTATAATGAAGAAAGCAGAGACTTGACGAAAATAGGTATAGTGAAAATGTCGATATTTGTTTAATGCAATTAGCGTTTCCATATTTTTATTTTTATCATAATTCGATTTCTGCTATGGTCACACTATCTACCAAGTCTGCGGAAATATCTAATGCAGGTAGTGGTGTATTATTATGGCAACATTTAATTTGTTTTTCTATCTCCCATAACATCACTAGTATTACATGAACAAAGCTTTTCTTAGGGTGTCGGCTGTACTTATCAAGACATTTTTTTAATTTGCAGTAATTCTTTCAATGTGTTGTTTTGTTCCTTTTTAGCATTCCAAGTGCACCTACTATCACTGGTACTATTCTTGTTTTCAGTTGCCACAGTTTTCTATTTCAGTTTTAAGGTCTTTATATTATTATGTCATTTTTCATCATATTTAGATTTCTGCTTTGGTCTCACTACCAACCAAGTCTGCGGGGAGACCTAAGGCAGGTCGTGGCGTGTTGTTATGACTCCATTTCATGTTTTTCTATCTTCCCTATCATCCCCAGCATTACATAGATAAAATTTTCCTTAGTGTGTGGGCTGTACTTAATAAGACAATTTTTTGTATATCTCTTAAGCTGGGGTTTCCAGGGATTCTTTCAATGTGTTGTTTTGTTCCATTTTTTATCATTCCAAGTGCACCTACTATCACTGGCATAATTCTTGTTTTCAATTTCCACATTTTTTCTATTTCAATTTCCAGGTCTTTATATTTTGACAGTTTTTCAAATTCCTTGATTGCTATATTACAATCCGCTGGACAAGCCATATCAATTAATAGAGAAGTTTTCTCCTTCTGGTTTTTAACAATAATGTCTGGCCTGTTTGCTTCAATTTTTCTGTCTGTGTAGATAGTGTAATCCCATAGAATGGTTACATCTTCTATTTCTGTAACCGGTGCTGGGTGATGTTCATACCATTGTTTGTTTACAGCTTTTCCATAATGTTTGCACATTGTCCAATGTAAATATTGCCCAACTCTATCGTGGCGATTTTTATATTCATTTGGAGCAAGTACAGAACAGCCTGAGATTAGGTGGTCTATTGTTTCTTGGTGTTTATTACAAAACCTGCAGTTTGGATCCATATTATTATGCATAATATTTGCCTGAAAGTTTCTAGTGAAAAGACTTTGGTCTTGTGCTGCAAGAATAAAGCCTTCAGTTTCAGACTTTAATCCAGATACACGTAACCATCGATGAGTATTAACTTTGTCAACATTGGATTTATTGGCACGTTCTGGATATTGGCCATGCAGAGGTTTGTCTTGCCAGCGCTGTTTCATCTGTTCAAGAGCTTTATCTTTGGCTTTCATTTTCATATTTTTTGCCGCAATTGTTGGTTCTTGGCTTCTGTTTTGCTTTTCTACAGAATCTACTAACTGTAAATCTTGTTTGTATTTACTGACTTCTTATATTATTGAATATGTTTTCTTTCTTTCTTCATGTTGCCTTACTAATTGTATCATCCAATCCTTTGTTGTTTCTATGTATGTTAGTAAGCCAATAGTTGTTGTATTGTATGACAATTCCAGCTGAATAAAACCTCTTCCACCTTCTTTCCGGGGTATGTATAGACGGTCTACATCAACTTTTGGATGATGCATCTTATGCTTAGAAAGAAGCTTTCTTGTTTTAGAATCCATTCGCCTGATGTCGTTTAGAGTCCAGTTTAAGATGTTGAAGCTATATTGGACAACTGGGATTGCAAGGCTATTAATGGCCATAACTCTGTTCTGAGAATTCAATTCAGTTTTTAATATCATTCGTAGCCTTCTATAGTACTCTTTACGCACTAGTTCTTTCATTTTTTTATGGTGAATGTTTTCACTCTCATTTACACCTAGGTATTTATAAGCTTCTTCTGGTTTCAATTCTTTTATTGTCACAGCAGGGTCTAAGCTAATTGAGGATGTTTCTTGTATTGATCCACGTAAAACTGTAGCTTTAGCACATTTATTCAAATTGAATTTCATTCCAATGTCTTCGCTGAAGCATTTTACAGTTTGCAGAAGACCTTCCAGCTCATTATCATTCTTAGCATATAACTTTAAGTCATCCATGTAAAATAGATGGATTATTTTCTTTTGGCCTATTTTATAACCACATTCTGTCTTATTAAGTTCACTGGTTAGTGCTATTAATGATATGCAGAATAGTAAGGGAGATAAAGAATCACATTGAAATATACCTCTTTTGATGTTTATTTCATCAGACTTATAGGTTCCATTTATATAATTGAGGTAAAGGGTTGTTTTTCATATAGACATGCACTGTTTGATGAAATTGATGATGACGGGCGATATCTTCTATATATTTAAAGTCTTTAAAATCCAGGGATGTGGCACACTATCGAATGCCTTTCGATAATCTATCCAGGCAGTACTAAGATTTTTCTTTGTACTGTAGCAGTTTTCCAGGATTATTTTGTTAATTAGCAATTGGTCTTTACATCCATAACAGCCACGTTTGCACCCTTTTTGTTCAAGCGGTATCATGTCATTTCTTTCTAAGAATAAATATGTCTGTTTTGTTAAAATAGATGTTAATAGTTTATATGTTGTCGGAAACATGTAATTGGTCTGTAGGTTTTCGGGTTGTTTGTGTCACCATTCTTGGGTAGAAGAAATGTAATTCCTTTGGTCATCCATGCAGGAATTTTAGTGGGATCGTCAACCATTTCTTGAAGTTCTTTGGCTAGTTTATGTGCTGTATTTAAATAATATAGCCAAAAGTTAGGAATTTTATCTGTACCTGGGAATTTCCAATTGTGTGCTTTTTTTTAGTGCAAATTTAACATCCTCTTCTGTAATTCCAGCCAATGTCTGTTCTGGTTTATTTTTCATTCGTTCTATCTCTTGTGCAATCCAATCTACTTCCTTGCTACGTTCTTTAGGGCAAGCCCATATCTTTTCCCAGAACTGTGTGACTTCTTCCATTCTTGGGGTACTGTCACTTCAATTCTTTTTTTACCTATTTCCCTGTAAAATCTCTTTGTATCTGTTTGAAAAATCTTGTTTTGTCTGTAAAATCTTGCTCTTTTCTCATAGCGCCTTATTCTTTGAGACTTCAGTTGGATTTTATTATTAATAATAATATTATTATTATTATCATTATTATTTGAGAGAGTTAGACACTAACAAACTGGCGCTGGGGTAAAAAAAAACACGAAGTTCAATACGATCCTCAGTCTGATAATGGTGTATCAGGTACGTGCATTACAGCCAAATATGTGCGATATGTTGACAAGTTTTGCCAAATGCAGCACATAAACTTATGAATAGAAATATTTTCAGATTGAGTAACTCAGTTCGCCCTTACGATGTAAAATTCAGGGTGTTTCCAAGTATCTAGATGTAATCATCAAGTAACTTTGTATGTATCACTCTTCAAATTAAAAGATAAAACCATCCCTAGATTCCTAGCCATAATTCTCCTCCATTACCCTCACACACAGGGCGTTAACCTCTACGTGACGTGCTCATTGGTTATGGTTAATATTTAATAAAACTGATCTTAAATCGCTACCCAAAATATGTACATGTCAATACCGCCGATCAATTAAAATCAGAAAACTATTTTTTCAATATTCACCTGAAATGTGACACTAATTCTTTTCATTTTCTACAATAACCGAGTTTCCTATCGTGCCACAGAAAAAAGTTGAAGGTGACATCATATTTTATTTTTATGACTTCGACACCAGAACCTGTCTTGTGTTCATACTACTTAATTATCATCATACCACTCATTATCATCGACACCAAATCGCTTACGCAATACAAGATGATTTCTGGTTACCTTTTATTCACCTTTATTTGTATGCATTTACTGATAACATTCACACCTGTCTCTTCGCTATTTTCACAAGGCAACAGCTGCTATTTTCTTGCATTTTACCAATTTCACCTTGAAATAATCTGTCCTCAGGCTTTTTTATAGGACGATAATCTCCAGTATTTATATTTCGCGTTTAAGATGTTCTCCACGCAATTTTGCCCCGATCAAATTTATCTATATTTATTTGTCGATTGAATTTTCATTTTCGTCATTGTTTGCTACGATTTTCTGCCAAGATTCCTCTCCAGTACTTCTTCATTGCCCTTTTTCCATTTCTTTGTAATATCTAACCGTCAAGTACATTTTGTATTCTCTTCATTTTAATCACTGTCTACACGAGAAAAATACTTTCCATCCAAATATTTCATTTCTCACATTTGTTTCATCTTTAGGTTTGTGAACCATAAGTAATTAAAAATGACTTGAATCGGTTTATTATCTCTTGGGTTTTAGGCTTTAATCATTGTTATCTAAGCTTCTAATTTATGCTTTTGTTTTATAATCGATTCGGATCTCTGACTATCGACATTTTTTAAATGTTTATTTATTGTATTAGATTTGAGACGTTTAGTCTTGTTTCTAATTCTTCCTGGCTATTTTTCGCGAATTTGTTCCTTTTATTTTTGTTTTTTTATAAAATTCTTATTTGTCCTCACTGAGCTTCCATCCAAGAATAATCAGCCGTTTCCACCGAAGATTAGATAATTGCAAGTTTATTAAGTACTTCAGCACATTCCTTAGTATTCAAGATAACTTTAGTAACGCTGCTCTCTGGACGGTTTCGATTCTTCAGACGATATTAAATTCTTTCAGCCTATTTTAAATGCTTAATTCTCGCTAAGACTTTTTACCACTTGTCTACTGAATGATTTTCTTTTGCAAATTCTTATGTTGGCTATTCGGATTCTCTCTCTATTTTCTTGTTAGTTCTCATAATTATTCATTCGTTGCTTTACCTTTGTGCATTGTGTCGTCCTTAGTCCCATTGCCGAGAAATATACAGATTTTCCTCTTTTCTCTTCCCAAGATGCGAACAGCGATATTCTGGTTCGTTGGTCCGGATTTTTTAGTTGTTTTCCTCTTATCTACTTTATTATTATTCTTCATGTGTTTTTAAATCATGCATCAGAAATTGATGCAACCTGTATTAATTTTTACTATTATTCTCAAAAGATCCATCCTTGGAATGAAAAGCAAGAAATATTTCCGAGTGAGCCCAAATTTGCTTCTACTTCTTCATTTGTATCGGAGAATGTATCTTTTTTCTTTTTTTTTTTCTAGCATAACTCGCTTTTTTTATCTGGTTATCGTTTCAATCACTGAACTCTTCATTTCATTCAGTATATTATAATTGTGAACACATATTTGTACATTTATTTATATTATTCGGACTGTTGTCATCACCTTTATTGTCATATTCGCGACGTTTCGGCCGTTGTACGCTCCGGCCTTAATGGTGATTAGAATTTCGAACTGAACTCTTTGTTTTGATCATTGTGGTATATCGTTCTCGTTTTATGTGCCATGCCACTTCCGGAGCTGACTGATTTGTTTTGGGTTATCGAGTCGTTTTTGATGAGTTCTTGTCTGGTAGTTTTAGCGGGGGATTGGAATGCCGTCCTTGACTCTAATGTAGATCGTATTCTTGTGGGGGAGGTAAGGTTCACAAGGTAAGTCAGGAGATGTTTTACCTCCATCCTTCTGAGCGCGGTCTAGGTATGCTTAGTGTTGAAATTCGTCAACATACGCTTTGCATCGCTTTCCTAGACCAGTGTGTAGATGAGAACGGTGAATTCTGGAAGGAATTTATAAATTTTCCATCCTTGAGAAGTCTTCACTCATCTGAGGTAGGGGCTTTGGTGGAAACCACCAATCACGCAGTTTGTTGAAGACATCATGGTTTGCATGCTGCGCGGAATATTCCTCGAACCAGTTCTGTTTGTAGCAATGTCGTATTGCTGTTCATTAAAGCTGAGCACTATGTGTTCTTTTGCTTACCAGGTCTATGGAGACGAGAAATTTACCTCTTCCCTACTGATCTTGTTCTTTAAACACCAGCTTAAAGTCAAAATTAAGACGGAAAGGTGAAGACTCCTTCCATCAGAATTTGGTAAAAAGTGGATGTCTGGCGCGTATCCGCTGAGTAAGAGGTGCTGACCTTAGAGTGGCTGTTTGATGCCAATTAAGCATCAATATATTGGGTTTTCTTGGAAGGAACATGGGTAGTCCGCACAAAATAGGTTACTTTAGGTATATTTGGTTTTCGTTTTTAACTTAGCTCGGGGATATATGTTCATTGGCCCCAATATTTTTCTTTTTGTTCTCATTTAAGTGACCAGAAAAGTGAGTGCTCTGTGGATGAAGGGTGCCTTTTTTTCGAGTGTGTTTTTCGTATTTGTTGTTGTTTGGTTGTGTGAATGTTTGTGCGAGTGTTTAGAATCGAATGTTTGTTATAATATTTTTATGTTTCACAGTAATTTCGATTAACTAAGGTTTCTGCCATAGATTTAAAATAGTGAGGGTATACTACCAACTTTATTTATTTTCTTTCTTTTATATATTTTCTTCTTCATTGTATATATTAACTGGGAATATTTTAAATGTTATTTGTTTTCCTGCCCTCCATAGAAAATTTGTACACATGGGTTTTATGTAAGGACTTTATAGAGGCTCTGAGGTATAACGGTGATGGTAGTAAGAATGGTAAGTAAGAATGTGGCGTTTTGGTGCAAGGATTTTTGTAGCGTCCTAGCTAAGTTTAAGTTTGAGATAGATAAAAACCTGCCTTCCTCATTTCCACTGTAGACTTTCTGTCAAATCTGTATCTTAATACAATAAATAGTAAGGACCACACAGTCTGTGCATGATTCATCTATCAGCCAATATTTAATGGATAATTCGGAGTGCGCATAAGTTTATAAAGGCTGTTACTTCAGAATTCAGACAGACTTCGATTTACGCTTTAAGAGTTTATCTGCATTAAAATACAGAGACCATGTTTCTGCAGACAGAAGGACATTTTTCTGCGTTCCATTTTGCTGTGCAGTGAGCTTTAATGAGTAAGTCTTTTTCCCTTTTATACCCGCTGAAACCTTTTTCCCTTTTTAATATGTTGTCTTTACAAGTAAATTGAGGAAAAGTTCTTCAGGGATTTTTCAAAAACTGTTTCCTCTTTCCATAAGATTCTATAAATCCTGTGATTTCAAGTCCTTATTCAAATATGTATATGTCTGTGTAATATATATATATATATATATATATATATATATATATATATATATATATATATATATTTGTGTGTGTGTATGTATGTGTGTATAGATATGTGTGTATAGATATGTGTATAGGTATACTTATATATGTATACATATATATACATATACAAGTATATGTATGTATGTATATATTTATTTATGTATATGCATGTGTATGTTTATATGTATGATGATTGGATTATGAATCCAGTTTACACCCACACTTTTCAGGATCCCATTCCTGAGCGGCAGATCCTTGCAGAAATTCAAAGCAAACCAAGTATGCAGTGACCCAAAGGCAACCAGAGGACTTCTTGCTCGAGTGCCGATCATGATGTCGGATAATTGCTTACCATTCATCTAAATTGTCTTCTTAGCTATCAGATCTTTCTGCAGAGTTGTGCGCGAATTGTTCCTTGAGTGGTTTGCTGTAGCTAATACGATAGTGAATAGGAAAGAAGAGAAGCAACTACATAAACAATAGATTCAAAACGGTAAACTAATTTACCATACTATAGTGTTTAGAAATGTTAACTTAAAAAAGTGGGCATCACTGGCTAGATCCTGGAGCGTGCTACACAGTGTCTCCAGACAGCGCAGCAGGCATCGAGTTAAATTTGGTCAAGATCCCAAATACGCAACGTTAATGATAACCATGCTCGCAAGACAATGCTACTATTGACTTGAAATGCGTCTGTTTACCTTCCATTCTACGGCATTGATAACGGTCTCTACGAGTGCGTTGTGTATTGGTTACCGATCAAAAGCAATCGTTTTAACACGTTGAAAATCTGACTCACAGTTGTAAAATAAATCACAAGAAACTGACACGTGTACACAAAAAATATCGTGTCCGGCTTCAAATGCTACTGTTTGCTCCAGGCGTGTTAGCAACACCATAGCTACCGAAACTGTGCTACCTCTCATTGTTTGGCAGTTGACGAGCTCAGGGTATCGTTCTACTTAGAAAAAAAATATATACATGTTGCAATGGTAAATATTTTTTGAAAATAAGTTTTAAAAAACTTGCAAAGATAAATTATCCATCTGTGACACGGTATTTTGGAAAAATTAGCAATTTTAAAATTAAATTAATCTGATTTACACAAGTATTACTTACTTATAGCATAGAATTTAGAATAAATTATTTCTTAAACACGGAGTGTTAATGTTTCTGACTTTTTCTCGTATGATTGGACATACGATGGCAGCCAGATAAGCTATGTGTATGGTGATCAGAATTGATATAATTGTCCAATTTTTTCCTGTAAGGGGAAGAAACCGTGAAACACATGACCTTTTAACGCACACACAGAAATGCCCATAAAAAGATTTCAAACACAAAAAATTGAAAAATATTTTAAAAATACTATGACTCGACGATTTGTATGAAAATTTTCAATTTTTGATTAGTAAATATAGCCTTCACTTAATAACTTAATAACCTAACGCCTACAAGTCATTAAAAAAGATTTAAATTATTCAAAGAATAATTAAAAATACTTTACTCTTTCCTCTTAATAATAATAGAAACATTCTGATGAAAAACATCGTTTTTATTAAGCTTGGGACCCTTTTTCTTCATATTATGTTGTATTTAAAATTGCTATTATATCAAAAGCATTTAATATATCATTTATTTATTTGTAAAAAGTTCGCTTAATACTTGTATACATTATTTCGCTAGAATTTTAAACAAAAATTTATTTCGTTTTATCATTCACACGCATACTAACTTTACCGAATTATAAACACCCACATTCATACATGAGTCTGTCATACCCATATTTTATTTTAAAAAAGAAATCGTCTATCGCTTAATATTTGCATACTTTCTTATCCTTTCACTGTTAATATTTATTTTTATTTTTTATTTTCATTTTCTTCTATCATCTTTTCTTTCTATTTTAAATTTATTCCTCTCTTCTTTCTTCTTCCCCTTTCGTTTACGCTTTAAGATACTTACCCTTTCTTTTTAACGCTATCTATCTCTCTCTCTCTCATCTAACCCACTTTCTTTACTTTTCAAATCTACGAGTCAGCAGTCTAACTGACATGTTGAATGTATCTTTAGATTTTAGTTGACATCCGCTCTTAAGCGTACTCTTTGATTATATGTAGCGTATATATATGCTTATGTATCAATATGTGTGTGTATTCGCCGAACTGATGTAATGATGTATTTTTTCTTAAATTTTCTCTTTTAAGGGAGCGACCTTTATTTTATTCGTTTTTTTACGTCTTTGTGAATTTCATTCGTGTAAAATCTTTTGTACAATAAAGAAGGAAGCTGATGATGGTTCGCCTGGAATAGGCCTAAACTTCCGATTTACCATGAAATAACGTGTCTGCCTTAATTATTCTTATATTTGCTCTATATATATTTATATACATATATATTTAGAGGTCTCTTAGATAGTTATCGTACCACTGTATGTACAAGATACTCATTTGGATTCTTCTATATCTACACTGCATGCTGATATATATATATATATACATATATATATATATAGACACAATCTATGCTTACAGAGAAAAACTTGTAATAATCAAATATGAAAACTCCAGTGAACTATTACACCAGAGGAATAAACTCATTTTCAAATGCAGACACAAAAATAGATTTAAAATTCCATAACAAAATGGAAGTTATACTTAAAAGTTTTATTCGGTCAAAAACTGACATATGGCTTTACTTAAATTCATAATTGTCAAAAACTCCCAATCGTTAATTTAATTTGAGATGAAGTTGTACTAACATCATGATATATATATATATATATATATATACATGGGTGTTGATATATAGACATATGTGTGTGTATGTGTATGTATGTATGTTTATGTATGTATATGTATGTATGTATTTATATATATATATGTATATATATATATATATATATATATATATATATATATATATATGTATGTATGTATGTATTTTAATGAAATATTATTGTTAGTATCGAATTACAATAACTAACGCTGATTCCCGCTTTCTACTTAATTTTTGAATTTGTTTAACATTCTTATCATGTTTGATAATATTATTTTCATAAAACCAAAAAGATAAGTATTTACAAAATGAAGATATTATTACCTTTGGAATTAATATAAAAATCTAATAATTCAATTCTTCTAGTGAAAATACGGGCCTCTAAATTTACTGTCATGTATTTGAGAATGGCCAGCTAAAAGTTCAGTCCAAGGTCATCTTATCGCTTGGGATAGGAAAACAGCCACACTTAATGATAAACACTTTATATCTAACCCCCTCGCCCATCAATATTTTTCCTTCTTCCCTGAATAAATTTTCGTCTGAATAAATTTAACCCATTCATTTTGTAAAGAATTTTGGTCTTAGGAGCGGTTTTGTAAGATTTCCGCGAAGTAAACTGTTGCCAATAGATTTATATAGGCATCCAATTTATTTTCATCATATATATATATATATATATATATATATTCTCTATTTTCTTTTTAGAAAAACTTTAAACACCGGTCATATTTCCGTAATAAATTTATTTCAGTCAATAATTGTTGTTGCCAACAATCATCGACTTCATCAGACGGTAAGTCCTATCCGACTTGTTTCATGTCGTATTACTACGAAATGAAAGTTCAGTCAAGGCCAGGCGGAGGGGGAGGCAACATGGGATGCCCACTATCATAAGTATTTCCGTTTCCTTTTACCGGGATATAGGGGGAGGAGAAGTTTAATACAACCAAAACCAACACGTGACTAATGTCACCAGCAATTTTATACATCAAATTATAATTCAAATTCCTAAGCCAAAATTTATTTTATTAAATCTGTGATAAGTTAAGTCTAACCTAAGTTTAATTAGATTAAGTTAAGGCCATTATTTCTTTACTCAATTGTTGATAAGATAAATTCCATTCTATTTGTTGCAAGACTAGACGATATCCATATTATATCTAAATTCCTTGAATTCCATTCCGATAGGTGTCGTCAGATACCAGCAGTCCTATCTTATTTCCTACTACCCCACCTGCTAACTTTTCTGTTTTATTTATTTATTTATTTATTTATTTATTTATTTATTTACTCCCCCGTTCCTCCCATCTTTTCCCACTAGTATGCTAATTTTCGCACCTCCTCTTATCTGTCTTCACTAGAGACCATTTTCCGACTTGGTGTCTACTTCTATCCACTCTCTTCTACTTTCGATTTTTTCTAACCTTCGCCCATTTAGGTCGTTTCAACCCTCTCCTTCTAATCCTACATATTATCAATCTTTCTTTATTTAGTTCCCGTTATATCTATTCCTATTGATTAGATAGAAGGTCATTCCCCAGCTCGTTGTTTCAATCAGCATCGTTAGTTCCGTCAGTTATCCGTGCTATCAGTTCCTTATTACGGTTTCAGTATCCAACTATGTTATGTTATTGAGGCTTCCCCTACGATGTATGCACTACATCCATCTGGTTCCAGTAATCCGGATTAATTAACTTAGGTTCAATTCCATCTCTTACGTTAGATCCTACTACAATTCTCTGGTTGTCCCAATCGTGTCAGTTCCCAGTTAGACTTGTTTGACTATATTGTTTAAATTCAGTACCCATCCTAGACCTACTGATATTTTACCTACTCTTCTCAACGGTAATACATCCCCAATATTATAAGGATGCCCCTTGCTACTAATGATAATAATAATAATAATATTTTTTTCTAATGATAATAATCATAATAATATTAATACCAGCATCAGTCCCCGTTTCCCACTTATGTCAATACCTCATTCTGGTGACACTCATGTTAGAGCCTTCTATCATGTTTTTTAAGGTTTTTCCCCAATTAATTTGACTAAGTTTATTTATTATTCCTTACTTCATTTTTTTCCCCTTTTACCTCTCCATGATAGTAGCAGGCTAAATGTTGTGATTTTTCCCAGTTTAGATATTGTCTCGGTTTCCCTTATTGTTACTCCAATGGCTGAACTGAGTAGCTTCAGCTATCTTATCTTATCTTACTTCACATCTAGAGGGTAATTTATTAGTTTTTCAATTTATACTATCTGGGCGTCAATCCTAGTTCATCCAATTTTAGCTAAATTGATATTAATAAGTCAATCCATGCAATCCAATAGATCCCGATTTAAATTCAAAATTAAATTCAATTAAAATAACCCTAAAAGTAAATCATCAACATTTAAGAGAAATACAGTGTATTAGGAATATAGGCTAGAAAGTAATTTAAATTCAATTCAATATAAAATATAAACATAAATTCTAAATTATAAGCCAAAATTCAAATATAAAATATATGCTAATGTTAATACATTAAATATTATTAGAAGATAATTTATAGGTTACTTGAAATTTAGATTAAGAAATATTACATAAAATATACATAACATATTACATAAAATATATTTTCCTTTAAAATAATTTAAATTAATTACCTTTACCTTTAAAGATTAAATCAAATTAAGTTTTTAGTCTTTAGATATAATTTTCTAAACTTTTCCTATAAATTAAAGTAATTTATTAATTTAAGTAATTTATAATCAACAAATAGACTACCATATTAATAAAATTAATCAATTAAATTTCCAATTAAATTAAAATAAAATAAATAAATTAATAAATTAAATAATAATATTATAAATTAAATAATTACATTTAATAATTAAATAAATTAAAATAAATTTAGTTAGATTTAAATTTAAATAAAATACAATACAATAACAATTTAAATCAAATACAATACAATAACAATAAACCCCAATCAAAATCAATAAACCCCAATCAAAAATCCCTAAAACCCGTCCAAGGGTCTAGGTACCAATGTTGGGCCATATATGACCTCATAGCAGTTATAATGTTTCTTAAATTTAGTCCAAGTGCCCTTCCGACTTTTCGGAGTCCTTATGGGCAATTTAGGGGGTTTGTATTTCCCTGGTGTTTCTGTGGTCATGTGGTAGTAGGTCCATTTTTTTCTTTTCCTATTATGGTAGTTTGTACCGGTTTCTGTGCCTACACTTGTATATTAATTCGCATCTCTGGTTCAAAAGTTGGTCTTTGTCTGCGTGTCCTATTATTTGGATCTTCTCCTCTAGGCATAAGTTGCATCTATTCCTGAAACTAGGTGTAGCGAATGCTCTCTTGATAATTTCCCATCTTATTTTTGGGGTCATTCCTTTCTCCTTCAGTGCCCAAAATCGTTTCGATAAGGCGGTTTGGTTTCTTAGGGAAGGGTTTCTGAAGGAATGTCTGTGGCAATATAGGCGTTGTTTCCATTTTCCGGCTGATATACCTATATATATTTTTTCTTCTTTTTTATTCTCTTCAGGGAATATCGTTGCTTTATATACTACATTTCCTATGTTACATTTCCCGTTTACCGGGCATCTTTCCTTTATTCTACAGTTGCATGGGGGTGTCGGAGGTAGTTTGTTTTCGTTAAGTTTCCTTAATGTTTTTTCGTTATGTGACTTAATTATTTTCCCTACATTATTTGTACAGGAGTAACTTAGTTTTACAGTCATCCTGTTGAAAATCTTGCTTAGTGGGTTACTGGGTATAAAGTGTTTATCTAATAATTTTATGAAGTGTTTTCCTAGGTTTATTTTAAGGAGCTTGCAAAAGGGAGGGTTGAACCAGATTATTCTCCTTTTTCTAGGTTTGTTTCTATTATACTTTTTCCCTTTGTTTCCGCTCGAGTTATTTGTTTTTGGGGTTATTTCCTTCCATTTCTCTATCTGCCTCATTATTATTGTTGTTTGCATTTCTCATATTACTCTCGCTGGTTGTTGCTTTTTTCCCTTTTCTAATTCTGTCTGCTATGCTTTTCTCGTTTGTTATATTCCTATTCTTATACTCAAGTTTATGTTTGAAGCCGCTTCTTTCTAGTGCTTCATTGTAAATCTTACAATTTTCTTTGAATATTTTTTCATTGGAAGATAATTTGCTAATTCTAGTGTTAACAGCCTTCGGGATTTGCTTAACTATCGACTTTGGGTGGTTTGATCTTACGTTAATGTATGTGGGTGCTTGATTATCCTTGTTGAAAGGTTTATGGGTGTTGTTAGTTAGGTTAAGTGTAACATCTAGATAGTTCACTATTTTTAAGTTCGCAGAGATATCTATCTTTAATCCTAGGGAGTTCATTGCTTTGATTATTAATTTCTGTATCTTAGATGCCAGTGGGCCATTGCTATTAGGTATTATAATCAGCCCATCATCCCGATACAATCCTATCTGCGTTGGTTTAATTATCTTAACTAGTGAGTTAATTATGTAGATCCCTATTAAATCTGCTATTTGTGCTGAATCATAACCTCCCATCGGGACGTCAAAGTTATCTACCCCACTTTTTATCCAAGTTGTGTCTTTATCCTTTAGTATGGATTTTCTACACGCTATAATGATGTCTATCTGTTCCTGTGTTATTTCGATATGTTCTTTTGCGAATCTAATACTCTATGGATTTTTGTTCGATCAGCTACTGGATAATGTTTGTGGGTTATTTTTCTTTTTTATTAAAAAATTTAATTTTTTTCTTTTAAATTTAAAAATTTAATTTTTTTCTTTTAAATGCCAAATACTGAATTACCTCCCTAGATCATTTTAAATAGTGAATTACGTCCCCTGTTCCATTTTATGTGTCATTTAATTTTGAGAGTAGTTGAGTTCATTTTTTATTTTCACTATTGAAAGCGGTCAAGTTCATTGCAGTTACTCTTTCTCATTTTAAAAATAATCTGTTGCTAGTCGCTGATATGATGTTGGTATTGCCTTGGCAGAGATTTGCGGTTTTTTACTGCTCTTTCTAGTTTTATTTTTTAATTTAAATTAAACGTAACTAACATTGTTAGATTTATATGTAACATAAAACAAGTAATAACATTTATCATAACAAAAACCGTCACGCATCCACACAAATTATTTACTTCAAATTATAAAGCTCATTTAAAAGCACTGCTACCATACGACTAATAACCTTTGTCCAGTATTGGTTAGCTGCTTTGATATAGACAGCCTCACTAAATTGAAGGTTTTGCATATTATTTTTATGGTGTTATTGGTGTTGTCAATGATATATATATATATATATATATATATATATATATATATATATATATATATATATATGCGTATGTGTGTGTGTGTTCGTGTGTTCGTACATTTCATTGAATATGATAGACATGGAACATATTAAAAATTTTCGGTTTTGTAATTATTTTCGGTTTCTCCAGTCGCTATTTTCTAAGCACATTTCACTCATAAACTCTGGCAAACACGTGAAACCTACAATGTATTATAGATAATTAATAACTCTCAACGTTCTAATTACCAATAACAATACATCTATGACATTCAGACTTGCGGTCATCAATGTAATTTATAAATTCCATTCCTTAGTACAATTTTTCAATCCTTGTAATCAGGAAAAGTCATAAAATAAATACAGTGGTTAAACAAGAAAATATTTACTTAGACACCTCTTGAGTGATTTTAGTTCGATAAGGAAGCATTTAAACTCTCATGCCAAACTCATCGCACCTATCAGAAAATCATTGTGAATAAGACAGTCATTTTGAACATATCTACTTTTTAAAGATGTTTTACAGATAACAGGAACATTTTTTTAATAAAATAAACAAACATATTTTACGGCCGGAAGTTCAAAAAAATATTCATCAACGAAAAAAATAAAAGGGTGGGATTAATACGAAAGCAGACAGAAATCTATTTCTATTTTTATTTTTAGATTTTTTGAAATCCTCTACTCCGAAACTGAGTCGAGAGTTGAAAGCTGAAATTTATCTTATTCAAAACTATCATTTGGCCCTTTTGTCCATGTAGAATGTTCAGAGGTAATGATCGATTTCCTAGCAGCTCAAATAATCTTACTATCCCTATCGGAGATTTCAACATAATTTCTAGTAAAATTAATACAACTTTCAAGAAGGTCCTTAGATATTGAGTAGAGATCTACAATATCAAATTTAAGAATTTAATGTAAGTTAATATTTTATTTAATTTAGGTTAATATTTTTATTTGTATTTTTTATATTATATTTTATGTTTCATTTTATTTTATATTTTATTAATTTTCTATTAATTTTTTTTTACTTTTTTAATTTTAAATCTGGTTTTATATTTAAATTTAAATTGTATGTCAAATTTTTTTTCTATCATCTTCATCCCACTTATGATTTATTTTTCAACACGATTGTTAACAGTTTGTATGGAGATGTTTTTTCTTTTCTTTTTTTCTTTTCTTAGCTTACTTCCCAGTCAACCACCCCTTCCAACTTTTTACTTTCTCCATTTACTTCTTTTCTTTTTTTATTCTTCCCCATACAATTTCTTTGAGCCAGACAAGGCTAAATTTCAGCTTTCAACTATCGACTCAGTTTCGGAGTAGGGGTTTTCAAAAAATCTAAAAATAAAAATAGACATAGATTTCTGTCTGCTTTCGTATTAATCCCACCCTTTTAATTTTTTCCGTGATGAATATTTTTTTGAACTTCCACCGGTAAAATATGTTTGTTTATTTTGTAATTTGGCTGTTTGTAATAAAAATTTGTTGCTGATGATACGCAAAATTTCTCTTAGAAATTTATTGTAGAAATGGCCATACAACGAATTTGAACATTGGAATTTGTTTTAAGTTATAATTAGCTATGTAATTTGAATATAAATTGCATTGAGCCCTCCACCTTGATCAGTTTTAATATTAATGTAATTAATATTAATTAGGATCGGGTTTTTAGGATTTACCTACATGCTTTTCCTTTTGGATTAAAGTTATATATATATATATATATATATATATATATGCAAATTCATGCTGTATCTGAAATATTTTTATGGATTATTTACAAGATTCAAAAAATTATGTTAAATTGGTTAAAATTATAACGTTAGAGGATATATTACTTTGTAGTTACAAATATCATGCAGAATCAATTTTCAGTGTCGGGCTTTTTATTTTCTCTTTCATGTTGCAACTATTACTTTTGTGTTTTGATCTCGAAAACCATTTCTTAATTATTTATTGAAGAAGTATAAAAGAGTAAAAAGATTCTTGTTACACAAATGGATTAATATAAAATCGTTTAATATTACAGATACACGCACAAACACACACGCACAAACACACACCCATACACATACAAATATATTGATTTAAAACATAAAAGGCGGCAAATTAAATTATGTGCATAAAATCAAGGACTAAATATCACTTGTCAAGATAAAGTCAACATATAGAAAGATGGAAGCTTTTTTTTAACTTCGATATATTCATATAAAAAATCGAATAAAAAATATAGCAATAAAATACTTCATCCTTTTTGTCATGTTTTTCTTGCATGACATTTCGTATATTTTTGACTTGAATATAAAATAACTTGTCAACAGCTTTGTAAACGTTTATAGCTGTGCAAGAGTTGTATTTGTGTTAAAGCTTTTCTATTCCAACATATTTGAGAATCAATAAGAATAAATAACAACCAACATTTATCACATTAACTTTAATGAATATATATTTACTAGCTGTTTAGCTCGGTGTTGCTTGGTGTTTTATAATGATATGGTCAGTGCTTATATAAAAAATCCAGCATGAGGATGCGTAAATTAAAAAGATACGAAGTAAGTATTGGTTTTTGTTGTATTTGCAAAACAGGATTCATGCTTGGTCAATTTTGCCAATAAATGGGAATGATGTATGCATAAATGAAAAAAGTGGGGGGGGGGGGGGCGTTACACGAAAAAGTTGTGACGCAGAAGTGGATGCATTGTTCATGAAACGTATGAGGGGTTGGTACCCAGTAGAAAACGTGAAATTATGTCATATGATAAGGCAGAAGTTACAAAAAAGACCTGATTTTTGTTGGAATAGAACTAAGCGTTTCGGAGAAATAAACGATCGCAAAAGCAACATTTTCCATTAGTTTTAGCCTCAACCTGTTTGACAATTGATATTTTTGTTCGCATATCAAGGCATCAGACCACAATCTAGCAGTGACTCGATTTTGGTTGAGTGTGAGTGAGCATTTTGGAGAAGTGCATAAATGTGTACAAAAGACAACCCGAAGTTATATTTGTCGTTAATTTTTGACGAACTCTGTACATTAATTAAAAAAAAATTGTATGCATCAAAGGATCAGACCTTGATCTACAAGTTATCCGATTTTGGTTGAATTCAAATAAGGCGTCTTAGAGGAGAAGAGTTCGTAAATTCTAAGCGTTTCGGTGATTTCTGCCGTACACTGTAAATCGATTCGAATGATTTTAGCGTACATCAAAGAATCGTGTTATTAAAAGATTTTACATTACGTCTTTATGAAAGAATCAAAAGTTAAAAATTAAAAACTAAACCTTGTCACATGGATAGAAGTGGTAGGGGGATGGAAAGATAAAAGAAAAGACAACAGGGGTAAATAGGAGAAAGTTAATGAAGTAATAAGATATAAAAATTTTTTATAAAAAAATTCCTTGTATTCAGGGTACGACTGACGACGACTTTTGATGGTGAAAGGAAGGGAAAGATATTAAAAAATAATTTTAAAAAATGGGAAGGAAAAGAAAGGAACCAATATATTTATATTTATGATTTGTTAGATTAGATTCTGTTAAAAATTTACCAAAAATTATCATGTTTAAATTAATAAGAAGAATTATATGGTGGAACTATTTAGATAAAAAAGGGTCTAAAAAGAGAAATGGGAAATTGATATATAGATATAGATGTAAGTATACATACACACACATTTACACACATCCACACACGAACACACACACATATAGGCCGAAAGTTCGTTTCAAATTTGTCACAAGACGTGTTTGAGATAAGAGTCCCGTGTGCGCATGGACAAGTGTTAAATATTGCTCAGTTTTTTAAGAAATTAATATATTACTTTAATTTGATATATATTTATTTAATATATATTTAATATAATCTTGTTAAAATTATTATTGAAAACATTGTTTATTATATTTCATATTTTTCATAAAATCTATATATAATTTTAATTTTAAATTTTGATCAAACAGTTAGTGTACTCACTTGCGCGCAATTACAATGATAAAGACATTTATTAGCCCATCCATTGTAGATTTCATACTATATTTGAGGCTTAATATTTCACATTTCTTGGGAATATTCATAATTAACTGTAAAAACTATTTACAAGAACCAATTCACAATCTGATCAGAAAATATTTTCAGTGGATATTTGAAGCAACAATGACAATATTTCTTCTTAATGTCATCTAAATATTTTTGCAGAAAATATTTATATGACATTAAATTGACAAAGTTTGCAATTTTCGCAGAAAATATTTATATTACTGTCGTAAATGAGACATAAGAAAATTAATCATGTTAATGTTAATGTTATTACTGGCCAATCTAAATTTGTTAGTTTTTATAATTATTTTAATCCAGAAAATTACCATACAGAAGTGGTATGGGTCAGTAGAACAAGTAATATTACTTTAAATGAAGCAATACTCAAATTATTTTAATTGACACGGAAAAAATACGAAATTTCATTTTAAATATTCATATAAAGAGAGTATATTCTTGGTACAAGTCGCTACTGAAAAAGCTTCTGTAAAATTTGGTCATAATTACTCAAAGCTTGTATACACTAATGTCGTCGTAAAAATGTGGATTCTTGTACTATTTAAATACTGCAAATAGCATCAAATTCTTGGAAGCCATTACAAGACATTGTGGAATGCATGAAAATTAAAGAAAAATTAAATTTAAACCCTGAAATATATATCCAAAGTAAAATGATACAATATGAATATAAATTATTGGAAAAACGAACAAATAAAATATTAGACGGTGTTCATTTTGATCTAGCTCGTCCCATAATCTGTAGGGTAATTGATCACGGTCAAATGTAATGGCAGAAGTGTCCAACAAATAGAATTGACAAAGTTTTCAATAAACAATAACAAAAATAAAAGAACAGAGCAAGAATAATATTTGGCAAACAATATATGCAGGACAAAAGTAGGCAATGCAACAATAACGAGACAAAAACTTTCACAAAGTAAGCATGGTGTTAACATATTAAAGAGATACAAAGGTCTCAGCGTTCTGACTTGAAGATAAGAAAGAATAAAAATATGACAGATGAGACCGAGAAGTGGTCTATCTCATTGGTTAGGGAGAAATGTTACATTCACTGCGATATGTCTATAAATATAGGGAGGTGTGTTTTTAAGTCACTTCCTTACAAGATTGGAAAGAGCAGTTAGACTATGATGGATTCTGGGTAGGCCTAGCATATAAATAAATACACGGGGGCTGTTATTAAATAAAAAGAAGCAAGATTTCATCAGCAGCTGCATTAAAAAGTACTTCTCAGTTACTGCACGGCCCTTATCTGTTGATCAAGTAGACACTTCTTTGACCAGGGACTGAAATAACAATGTCACCAAATCTAAACGCTTTAATCCATTGAGTTGACAAGTTTGAGACTTAAACCTACCCTACTCTAGCTGCTACTTGTCACGCTTGACTTCACTCAAAAAGCTCAAACTTTTCAACTCAATGGATTAAAGCGTTTAGATTTGATGACATTGTGATTTCAGTCCCTGGTCAAAGTAGTGTCAGCTTGATCAACAGATAAGGGCCGTGCCGTAAATGTGACGAAAATGAGTTTTTATGCTTTTTAGATGACCATATTTGTTTAAGTTCCCTCGAATAGTAATAATTCTTATTATTATTCGAATTAGAATTCTTATTATTCTCATTAAACTCTAAATAACTTGCCTTATCTAAAGTTTATTAGAAAAACAAGTGTAAAATCCACCAAAGCTAATGTATACGTCGGTCTGTATGTTTATTACACTACTAAATATTGCTATAAATATTTGAAATGAAACTTTTAAATATTCTGGACTATTACTGGTAATATAGAAGAGTTTCTAGATGTATTTGTAACTTTCAAAGATTCTGGACTATTATTGGTAATATAGAAGGGTTTCTAGATGTGTTGGTATGCACAGAACAATGTTTAATATGGCAAGTATTCAGTAAACGTGTTCACGTTTAACGCTTGAATAACAATGAAAGATAAACAAAAAATATCGCTGTTATAATTTTGCCGGAACACGGACGCCATTCTTGAACATTGGTTTAACGTTATCTTTGAAATGTTGAATCTGCTGTTACATGTTAAAGGTTCCTTGAATCAATTATATATATAAACTTCTACGAATGCTGAGTACTCCAGAGAATATGAGAATGGTAAAAAGGATAATATTCTCTTTCTAAAAATCATGATAACTAATCTGAGTGCTTGCTTTGAAAATCAGCTTTTAAAATTTTTACTTTTAATGGGCTCGAACATTGACCTTTACTATCGGAACATCATACCCACACACGCTAGTATGTCAACAGATTACGGTCAACTGCCTATTAAAATGTACTTCTTCAGGAGTCTGTAAAACAACTTTACATAATCAGCCACAGAATTTAACGGTTTGCTTACGCTTACCTCTGTGATCAGATGCCAGCATAGTGATTCAGTCAAGTAATGTGTCGATCCAGCATACCCCATCAGTAGTCAAATTTGAGAAGTTTGTCTGTTAGGGCAACACAATGAATTCTTTGTGTTCCTGAAATAATTCCTGCGGACTGTGGCATTTCTGTCATAGGAGACATGAAGGAATGTAAGTGAACTTCAATGGCATCGTACGCGACAGAATACGTTATACATAAAGAAGAGTACTCGGAATGTTTCCCAGACCATCACACTGCTACCACCGGTTAGTCTTTCTGCAACGCATATTCTCTAAGGTAACGACACATTCACCAAGGATTATTATAGCAGACAACCTGTTTCTATTGATCAAGTTCTGACGCCCATGTGGTTCATTGATAACGCTTTCGGCGAATGAAATTGGTTAGCATGTGACCTGTGACTGGCCTGCGGTTATACAGCTCCACTCACAACAAGGATCGATATATTTTGTATTGTGACGTATCTATTCTATTACCTTGATTAAAGCTATTTAAAATTTGTGGCTTCTTTTGGCTACTTCTCCAACAACGTCTCGGCATCAATAGGTTTTGGCCTCCCAGTGCCTTATTAGCATCCTGTGATTGTTCCTTCTTTGGACCACTTCCAACAAGTACTCACAAGAAATGAACGCGAGCATCGCAAAAGTCATGCTATTTAGGAAACTTCTCTGTTTTATTAAAATGTGTGCTTTATAAAAGTTATTCTTTTATTTACTTTCCGTAACTATTTGACAAAACATCAAAATGAAGTAGAGGAAGTCGGTTTATCTGCTTACGTATCCCTAATCATGGCATACACATCGTATATATTTGTCATTCTTGTCACATGACGCTAACCGTAATGATGTAGCATGCTGTATAATATTAAATTTAGCTTAGTCGAACACGAGGTGATTTTTATTAAACTTAATCTGAAACAGTTTAAAGTTGTAGTTTGCCCAGTGAGGTTCTGAATGCTTGTGTTAAAAACGCTAAGATTCTTTAGTTTAGCAAAAACAAACGAAAACTCTTGTGCTTAACTCTTGTTTATGCACGTATCCGATTCAAACATGAAACACATTTTGCTTTGATTACAGAAATGACGGTGATATAAAACAATTAATTAACGGTGACTTCACGTCTCGTAAACCATTAGGGTTTTAGAGGCACCACATTGCTTTGTCTTCGGGTTGCCTACCCTGCTATTTAGCCAATAGCTAAAGGAATGTGGACTGGCGCATTTCCCAAAGTAAACGAAACAGAATTGACCGAGCTCGGCAAGCTGATTTTACTTTTCTTGTTGGTAACTGTTACACAATTCGCATTTTATTATCGTCGCAATATTTAAATTAATACATAACTTATAATATTACATAAATAATTTATAAAATAATATTCTAATTTTCTTTTAAAAATGCGTAAGATTGAAAGAAGATATTGATATTTTTTTAAACTGTATATCTGACATATTTAGCATATATCTATTAATCATACGATATATTTATATATAAAGGGGATGGATAAAATAATGGAAACACCATGAAATTTTAAGTACATTTATTTCAATATGGGGTAGGACCGCTTTTGGCAGTAAATGCAGTTTGACATCTGCGTGAGGTCAACTCGTATAAAGTTTAAATTGTTATCAAGGAAATTCTTATCCATTCTTCAGTTAAAAGAGTCTCCAAGTTTTTCAATGATGATGGTAAAGAATATCGACTCCTCACTTTTTTTTTTGTTTTCAATGAACCATAAATGTTCAATGTTGTTGATATATAGGGATTGTGGTGGTCATATAAGATATTCTACTTAGTCATAATGTTTCTCGTACCATTCATCGACAACTGTAGCGTAATGAATGAGTGTATTATCATCCTGAAATTTCCCTTTGAACCATAGGATGAAGTCGATCGCTTAAAATTCTTAAATAGTCTTGACTGTTGATTTTAATAAACTTACTTAAATAATACCTATATTAAAACAGTAATTTTACAAAAAATGAAATGCTACTGATATTATATCAACAAGCATAAAAATAAACAAACCTTTGACAGTTTACTCAAATTTTACAAATTATGCTATTATGGTACTAGGTGTTTCATTATTTTGTTTTCCCACTGCATATATGTTAGTTATGCGGTATATTTTTCTGCTTTAATAAGATCACTCTAAAGATCTGCGTTAATAATATCATTATAAGATACCATATTTGAATAGCGACTGAATGAGCATGACAAATGGGCAAATATTACAACATCGGCGTGGATTTTAGTAGGGTCGCCACTTTTTGTAAATTCCTTGTTCGATTTCATCCCTTTGAATGGTTGTATTTAATAAAAGACTACATTTATAAAATGTTATACAAAAGTCCAATGAAAGGAGACATAAGTAGAAAAATATGATATAGCATTAATTTTTGTAGGATGGGCTTGAAATAATAACTAGGGAACAACGCAAGTGAGTAAGAAAATTGAAGGAAGAGATATAGTTCTTTGTCAGGCCAGTGCAGAATGGATTTCTTTGATTAGCAGGTAACGGATTGAAGACTATTCCAGTATAGAAATATGACTCATCAGTATTAAACAGGTGTTGAGACTATCTCATTTCTGTTTGCTACCAATTTCTGAAAAGAAGAAACATTTCTCTCACTTTAGAGATTTTACACGTGAAGAAGACTGTAGAAATGAATGGCTGAAAAGCTTTTGACACAACAAATATGATGTGAACATGCCTTCCAGATTTCAAACTACTCTTGAAAAATATATTGTTTTTGTAGAAACTATATATTGCAGTTTGGATTAAAGAACATTGATATTCGTGGGAAGCCAATTCCCTAGAAATAAAATCTGGGTCCTTGTGCACGCACACAAAGAGAAATATATAAACCATTGTGTTTCTATAGATATTTTGTTCCGTATTATACGTGGTGCAAACGTTTTGATAAATTTCAATCTAATAGACGTCTTCTTTTATGTGTCATTTTTTTTCAAAATCGTTAACGAACATATCTTTCTACAGCTTCCTATTCTTTACAGCTCTAGTTAATATCTTATCACCATTCATCCTAATCTCTAACTCGCTGTTTCCTTCTGTCTCTTGTGACTTCCTTATATCATGCGAGTGTCAAATACGTCAAGCCATTTTCCTCAAAATGTGTCCTTGTTGTTTCAATATTCCTTAGAATTTCCTGGATGCCCCCAAATTTCCTCCAGTGTATTCTCAGCACCTCCCCTGTAGTAGCATATTTATGTTGCCTCAGATGTTCTTTTCATCCGTGATGAAACTGTTTATCATTGACTGACACGTTTGTTTTTCTTACTATTTTTCATCCAATACAATGCTTGATAGCCACCCAAGGTAGATTTTTCCAGTATTAGGTCGTAAAGAGAGGAAGTAGGAAGTATGACATAGCATAGAAGGATTTTAGGATAGACAACGATTGACTCTAGACATTTAAGAACTTAATGATTGGGAAAGCATCCTCTCAGAAGTCTTCTATAAAATTAAATTAAAAATACTGGATGGAAGCTGTCTGAGCAGAAATTCCTCTATAGAAATGAAATAAAAAGATAATCACGATTAGTAGATTTTGTGTACGTGCCAAGGCTGGCCAGAGTTGTGATTTTCTGAACCGGTGACACTACATAATCAAGCTCGTCTAAAACATTATCATGAGAATAGCGGTGATTAGCGAGACATGGGAACGGGGTTGTAGTGTGGAAAATAATTCATTACCTGTGTAAAATATTTTTAACTCTGTCAAGACTGGTAAGTAAGGATTGAGCAGCACCAGCCCACTCCATAGTTGGTCTGATGTAATCGGCTTGGAATGAGAAATCGGTGATCCGAGTTCAAATTTCAGTTGAATTCCTTGCATTCACTTACACGCAAATACCATGGGGAAAGGTATTAATCCGTCTCTTTTCTCCAGTTATGGGTTAAATAACAGGAAAGATTGAGTTCTATAGCTTTGGGTGACAGCCAGTCTACCGCAGAAAGTAATGGCAACTTACTGCGGAATAATCTTCTACCCAGTCAGAATGTCTCTTTCGAGACATGATCGCCCAAGCATGTATCACGTATGGCACTTCACTGGCTGATATACAGATTCGTATATACGAGTTTAACGAAATCTGGAGTGAACTTGGGCTCCAGTAGTTGTTCGAAGGAAAGGGCCTCATTGAGAGTGCAACCGTTCATTATGACTTAAAAAATTCAAGTCCTGCTCGGCGATGTAATATTAGCTTGTTTTTTTAGAGGTACTGAATCCAAGCTTCCCTTTGTTGAGCTGTAAGAAATCAACTTTCAGGCCTTGGTAATCTAGATTTTTGGAAGTACATCCGTGGTATCGTCTCTACATATATTTACTAATGATCTGTGGATTTTTCTGAACAGATCGTTAATAAAAAGGAGAAAGGTAGTAGAGCCAAAGAAAGAACCTTGTGGTGATCTCTGTAGGGATGAATGTATTATCAATTTATTTATTTATTTTGTTTCAGGTCAGTCAGTTAAGTACCATACGTAATACACGCTTGGGCGATCATGTCTCGAAAGAGACAGGACTGACTGGGCAGAAGATTATCCCGCAGTAGGTTGCCATTGCTTTCTGCGGTAGACTGGTTACCGATCAAGGCTATAGAACCCAATCTGTCCTGTTATTTAACCCTTAACTGGAGGGAAGAGACGGATTAATACCTTTCCCAAGGGTATTTGCGCGTAAGTGAATGTTTCGTTCCGAGCCGATATCCAATGCACCACAACGTACATTGTTTTAGGTACCGCCACTAAATCAATGAAAAACAGCGTAGTATGAATAAAAAGGCCTCAAATTTAATAAAAACGAACTTTTTTCATCAAAATATTTATGTTATAAATAAGAGAAAGTATCAAAATATTTTAAATTATTTTTAAGATTTTTTAATCCTTTTTAACGTTTAAAATTTTAGTAAAATTATTGTTTTGATTTTAGATAGCAGGGAATCAAATCATAACAACATTTACAATGAAAATGTAATATTACTAAATCTGTTTTTTCTGGTGAAAAACACATTAATTTAGAAATTCTTGTAAAAATCAAATAATTCTCAGACTTAATGAAACTTTCAAGTCTTATTCACAAATGAATGAAATCATTTTTTTTTACTTTAAAAATCTTGGTAAAAATATTTTGTTTACATTTGTTACCCACCTCCACGTAAATTAATGAAATTTTAAGAAATTAATTTTTATTGGGAAAATTGGTTTCATTAGTTAAACGCAGGACTCATAAAAAATGTAAAGCATTTATTACTTTTTAAAAACATTTTGCCTTTATTTTCGAAAATCCGCTCCTAATAGTAAAATAAAAAAAAATTAACAAAACTATGACATTACTTAATTTGATAAGCTTTTAGTTGCTTTAATAAATAATATATAATATGGGCATTAGTATCTGAAGAAAAAAAACTATACATGACACTTTAAAAGGAGTTGTTTTCATTTTTTTTTAAATTATAATAATTTGTAAAGTTTCAAAAATATTTTAAAAATACTTTAAAAATTTGTCGGAGTTAGATTATTAAATTATTAAGTAAAAATCTTTTACTAAATAGAAAATAGAAAGATTTGAGACAAATCGTCGTTCCTTCGTATTTTTAAAATAAAATTTAATTTTTTGTGTATTTGAAGATTTTTGTGTGGTAATTTCTATGTGTACATTAAAAGGTCATGTGTTTTACATTTTTTTCCCTTACAAGAGAAAATTTTGTACAATTATGTCACTTGTGAACGCAATACACTTATTTTATCTCAAATCTGTTGTTATCACATTTAAAATACAGGAGAAAGGACAAAATGTTCAGTATTCTTAAGTTTGTCTGTGCAAAGGAGTGCAAAACTTTCCATATTTGTTATTGTTCCAAACGCTTTCGGTCAAGTCTATAGCAACTTTTAAGTGTGTTTTGTCTCTGGGTTTCTTAGTTTTTTTTCATGTTTTGACTGTTTGTTATATTGTAATTTATTTTTGTGTTGTTTTGAATAAGAGCGTTCATTCCGAGCCTTCAAGTATTGCTCGCAGCTGAAATTCTCGTGAGCATATTTATATTTTGAAAAAAAACTTTTGACACTCCATTTCCACTGTTAAATATATAAATATATATATCCATACATAAGAATTATGCATTTGGGCAAAGACCTCTCTTTTATGCAGGTTTCATTAAAAAATGAAAGACAAAGATTTATCATTAACTTTTATAAAACTTTTCATGTGTTCTTATGCTTTTTTCTTTTCAGAACTTAAATTATATAAGAATTATCCAAAAGTTTTGTACTTTCGAGCGTTTTTAGCCATACTTTAGCCATTATCAATAATTATATATATATTAGTCATCCACATACAAGCTGTTTTGCTGTATGAAATCCGAGAAGAGAAATTTTAACTTGTTGTATATATATAAATAAGTACACAAAACGGTACATAAAATTAATAAACAAAACTTGTCTATATTATTCAATGAAACCTGCATTAATGAAAAATACTGCCAAAATAAACATATATATATATATGTAGGAAATTGATAAAAAATTATGGTTATCATGCTGTAAGTTAGAAACAGAGAATTTAAGTCCCCTTCACACACATTCATACTTAAATGCACACGCTCATATTTGTACAGTTTTTTATTTGAACTTAATAATAAAAAAATAATGTGTTATCCCAACAACGAAATCAACTTATTTTTTAATGCTCGTCTCATCAAATTATGAATGCCATTTTCATTAAATAGAAGCATCAAATATATCACATTGTTACCCCATTTAGCATTTAGTAAAATGATAAATAAATTGTTTGGTAAATTTGTTCGAAGAGTAACAGTAGAGAAATTATGATAGGGAAAAGGTTCACATTGAATCTATCCCATCAAAACTTACGAAAATTGCTGTGAACAAAAGGCAAGCTACTTTTCTATATATAGTTTTTATTTATATGCAGATAAGTAATTTAGCGATAATAATATTTAATATTTATATTTAAATAATCAATATTTAATATTTAGAAACTTCAATTTTATTCTGATGAATATGAAAGAGCACAGTTGCAAAGTTGTACTTCCGACATTGAGTTCGATCTGAATCGGGGTTGAAAAAACAAAAACCGATATTTCAGTCTGTCGAAATAGACCGATGAGGTGATTCTTAATTTTTTTTTGTATCATAAATATTTGCTCTGTAATTAAATACTCTGAGCTCTTTTTATGGATCATTTTTCATATTTTATAATTTTTAATATTATATTATTAGGATTCACTTGGATTACTTACCAAGGTACGTTTTCTTACCACGGATTATTTACCGTCTATATATATATATATATATATATATATATATATATAATATTATGCTCTCATTATGATTGAGCTCTCTGGAGAAGGAAATTTTAAAAACAGTTTCCACTTTAGCTATATGCGTGACTCTTCAGAAATGAATTGAGTTCTCTCGGTGACTGGCATGTGTAAACACTGCTGATATACAACACGTTAAAATTCCCCTTCTCTGATACCATGCCTCAATGGCTTAGCGGGTAGCGACTCCGACTGACACCGAATATATATATATAAAAGAGTTATTACGAAACCTAGGTTTCTACTATGCGGTGTCTTCAGGCGATTTTCAATAAGTTATTGCAACTCCCCTGAAGACACCACATGGTAGAAACCTAGGTCGTTTAATAAATTCTACAATATAATTGTATTAAACACTTTTTAATTGTGCACTGGTCTAATTTAATTATGACCAAAAACTAAGTAATTAAATAATTATATATATATATATATATATATTGTTGACAGAACATTTTGCTACGCGAATGTACATGAAGAAATCTAAGAAGGAAATAAATATTTTTTAAATAAAATCATTTGTACTTATAAATATAAGGGGAAACAGTAAGACAAACAATGAGAAAATATCATGAGTATGTCAGACGTTATTCCTGAGAATGAAAAAATCGTGATGTATGATTATGAAAATTAGAAATAAATAGCAAAGAAACGTTGAAAATCACAATCCTTGGAAAGAAAATTAAAAACACTATGAATTCAAAATAAAAACAACCACAGTATTTATAAGAAGGAAAGAAATGAGACGAAACAGACTGTGTTTTTTAAGAATGTGCTGGAGGCTTCAGGTTGGCTACCGTTACCTTTCAGATAATTCTGGTTAAAAAACAAAAATTCTTATAATAAATAAATGAAATCAGCATTGTTACTGCCCTGCATTATTGCGGCTACGTATTTATTCTTTTTCGATATCGACATCTCAACACTTCAGTAAATTCTCTTAGAGGCTTTTTCACACTAAAAATTGATATTAACATCATATTGAAATAGTCATAAAAAGCCATGAGGTCGGTATTTTTTGAGACTGTATCATTTATACTGACAGATATATAAAAGCCAATAGACTAGACATCTAAACTTATTTATAAATGGAAATTTGTCTGTGTGTGTGTATGTGTGTGAGTGTGTCCGTTACCTATAGACTCCGAAACGGCTGAACCGATTTTCTTGAAAATTTACACAGTTGTACTATAATCGTCTGCGTGTGTTCTTAGCTAGGTTTTGTGTCGAGGTACCCCCGATAAATATCGAAAATCGATAAACGAAAAAATCGGGTTATAGAAGGAGTGGTCCGATTTTAATCAAATTTGATACACTCATAGACAAAGACATAAGAAACGATATTCAGAAGTTTCAAGGTTGCAGTTGTTACAATAGTGCAGAAAATTGATAAAATATATATATATATATATATATATATATATATATATATAAAAGGCAAGATGTTTGTGTGTGTGTCTGTTTAAATGCCTGTATGTCTGTATTTTTTCCAGCCCTTTTATTTTAGTTTTTGCTTAGGGATTGGCTCTAAGTAGGTATAATTGTAGTTCTTAGTCTCAGCCATGATACCACTTACTAAGAGGACATATTTAGCCTTCAAAATTCAGTTTACGACGAAAAAACTTATTTGATATCGATACCAGGAAATCAAGATTTGACTTACATGCATTCATTTTTCTTTCACTCTACGGTTTCGCTTTAACTGGAAACAACTATTGCTTTTTAGTCTTTCGTGCCAACGTCCAAAGGGTCTGAGATCCAGGACTATGGATTAGTTTTAAAGCTTTCATTACACCCGAGCAACGCCGGGCTATACTGCTAGTTATAATTAATGTCTATAAAAATACCTTCTCAGACATGTTTTATATTATTATGAGTGTGCCCCTCTCGTCAAAAATGACTGCAAAATATTTGAGAGATTTATCAGCCGTTTCCTCATATATATATATATATATATATATATATATATATATATATGCAGCACTTTTTATTATTGTTGTGGGATCTCCTCCTTTTGTATATGATAATGGACTCGACTGAGTGTATATATACTTTTGCCATAGAAAGAACGATAGTTGAGAGTAATCGTAGAGATCCGTGCGAGTTATCGCAGAGTATCGGAACTGATACGTAAGTTAACAAAGTTACCCAGAGACTACCGCATCAGAAGTCAGACTAGCTCTGATCTCCGCTCAGCTAGAATAATATACACGGTGATACTATTTCCAACGACTTCACTTCAAGACCTGTATATATTTATTTCTTACTAATAGTATTTCTGGATTTACTAACCTGCGTTCAAGTTTGTGTATTACGTTCAATATAACCTACTTTTCTATCTCCATATCTGTTTTTGTTGTTCATTATTTGGTGCGGTTCATCATTCGGAATCCACAACAAATACAGAGAGGATTATTAGTACTGCTACAGAGTGTTTGTATTTTTTGCATAAATCACAGCATCTTTCATTTCTAGAAAATAAGAAGCGGGAACAAACATTGAAAAATATTTTTAATGTTCATTAGAATTATCCTACTCGTTGGTCCTTTTTTTCTTCCATTACACGTACCAATAAAGTAGATCATATTTTTGCTTATCAGTTCAACCGAAGCAAAAAGTACCTGAAGACTGTGTTGTGCATGAAAGTCATACTACCGGTAAAGGATATATATATATATATATATATATATATACATAATTTATTTGTTTAAACATTATTTAATGGACACTCGTATTTAAGTTGATACTCAGTTTTTTTTAAATAATTAACAGCATATTTACTGTTGCTATTGGTTTCATTACCATTTACTGGAAGTGAAAGAGAATGAAAAAAATTAGTAGAATCCGTAAACCCAGTTCTAAACAGGGAACAATGAATAAACCCAAAAGATCAAGGAGGACTGTGAACAGGAGTAGTGGATTTTTCATACATACGGATGTGCATTCTGCGGCATTTGATATCTGCTCGGAATGGCAAACTGGAGAGCCGAGTTCGAATTCCAGTCGAATTCGTTGTATTCATTTATGCGCAAATACCCTTAGGAAAGCTATTAATCCGGGGTTTATCCCTCTAGCTGTGGGTTAAATAACAGAACAGATTGGGTTCTATAGCCTTGGTTGGCAACAAGTCCTACAGAAAGTAACTACTGCGGGAAAATTTTCTGCCCATTCAGTCATGTCTCGAAAGAGTTAAGATCGCCGAAGCGTGTATCACATATAGCAACTGACTGATATATACATCAAATATTAGTACGAAATTGTTATTTATCTTTTCATACTTAACAACTACTTATGTGCCGTGTCTCTTCAGGTGGTAGACGATCATGGCTCTCCACAACTTTCTGTCCCCTGTGACTTTAAACACATATGACTCTTTACCATTCCCCTTGTTCCTGTGCTGCTACTCATTAATGCAAACTCGTTCGGTAGGCTTCTTACTATCTGCATTAACGCCTTCTGCTTCATTCAATATATTCTGTAAGTATTACATTTTCAATGCCGTCTTTCCTCGTAATCTATTCCAGAAATTTCAACTTTTTTTCTGATTTGAAGCATAAACGCTTTTTCAGTTCTTAAGCACGTTATGTTTGCTCATGAGTTCTGTCTATTATATTCTCAGATGGATATCTGTAGTACCAAACACCTGTCGCTTCGAGTTTTTTCTTCGTTATTAAATTAATTGTTCAGGATTCACTGTCAGGATAGATACGACATAGCACTTCAGTTAAATCTTATCTAAACAACATTTCTACATTTTAATAGTAGTTTCTGGACGATGTCTTTCATGATTCCGATGGTCCTTCGAGTCTGCTTGATTCTGATGACTGGTATCCGGAGTTCACACGTTTGACTGTTCTCATGCTGACGACTAAACATTCTTTCTTTATTACTAGTATTAATAGTAAACATCTTATGCAATATTGTCATGATTAATTCATTGTAGACAGGACATTAGCAAAAGTTCAAGCCAAGAAAACCATAGTTGATACCGTCATCTCCTTTGCTTGCTCAGTAAATCATCTTTAGTTTATAAAAATAGCAATAACATACCGAGGATTGTTTCGAGTCTATAATCAAGGGACTTGAAGGAGTACATAAGGCAAACAAAGCGAGGAAAGACGGCACGCAGAAGACAAAAACTGTAACAATGAATAGAAGGATGAACGGAAACATGGAAAACACAAAGGCAATAAGTCAAAAATAGGATAAAAACAATTACGTTGAGCCTTCATAAGACAACTGAAAGTAATGGTAGGTAAATTAACATGGGAATTAATGTGTAAAGGAAGGCTTAAGAGTAAAACAGCGTTGAGCTTAAAAGAATCCCAAAACAACGACATAACTCATTAATATAAAGTCCAAGATAGATAAAACATACAAAAATAGTAATAACTGGATCAAAGGGAGTATAGAAACGGTACAACTGAAAAAGAACAGTGACACGCTGCAAATTTTGGGAATGATTTTTTAGACCATAAGAATAAATTCTATCAGCACAATTCATGAAAAAAAAATGAGAATAAGTAACAATGATATTTTGACATCAAAACCGCCCAGACTATCCACGCTAGGAGAGCTAGTTTTGATAGACGTAAAGAAGAAAAAGAGGTTACCTTCGTGATTGTAGACATAGCAGTGCCAATGGACTACAGAAGAAATTAAAAGAAAATTTTGAGACTTAAAATACAATTAAATTTGAGACTTGAAATACAATTAAATCGCTATAGCGAGACCCGAAAGGGATCAAGGAAAACTCTGTAAACAACTGAATAGATTTTTTGTAGTGACGTATTGAAGAGAAAAAAATAATAAAAAAAGAAAACCATGAAATAACAAATCTTTGCTCAAGAGCTGCTAAAATGGTTGAATATAAGCGTTACATTTATAATCATTGGTGCTCAAGACGAGTCCTAAAAAACTTTTGTAAAGAGCTTGCCACAGATCCGAAGAAGATTTCAGATAATATAGATTGAAATGTTAATAAAGATAGGGAATACTGCAGAGGAGAATGCATAGTATTTGTGAAGACTTACTATCACTTGGTCTCGCGTGGCAACTAATCTGATGCAACACCCGTGGCAACTAATCAGCTTGCAAATTGCACACCAGCAAATACTAGCATTACTACTACTAATTATAATTGATTGATTAACTTATTAGTTTTCTACTGTTTATCAACATTTGAAGTTATTTAAAACTTAATATTTTAATATTGTAACGATTGTTTTTAGATAGTAATTGTTTAGTGACATAAGTATTACTAATTAAATCACAGCTGAAAGAATTGATAACTTTTACAAGGGTTATTTAAATTGATGGAACTGTTGTTCTAACCTTTATTGCCATATTTATGAGGTTTCAGCTGTTGTATACTCCGGCCTTCTTCAGGTGATTTGAAATTCGAATCAAATCCTTTATTTCGATCACTGGAGTATATTGCCATCGTTCCATGACCCATGCCACTTTCATGTATCTTAGTGATCTCCCTTTAACTCAACTTTCTAAGAGTGTTTATGCATATGTAACATATCTACCAGGAATTAAAACTCAGCTACCCGGTTAAGAATTCCGAGACATTAACCAGCTGAACATCCAAGCTTACTTCACATGTTATTCACAAGCGTTCACCCATTTAGGTTCCGACCAGGCCCGACATTGCTTAACTTCAGCAATCGCACAGGAAACCGGTGATTCAACATGATGTGGCCGTAAGCCAAATTAGAGTGCATAACAGTGAAAGAATTATCGGAATGACGAGTGAAAAACAAGTGTCATCAAAGTGAAACAGACGGAATATCGCCTAACATACACACGCTTAAAAAGTAAAACAACAAAGTTGATGTACGGAAATAAAATGGAATTGACTCTCAGAAAAAACAACAACAAAAAACGGAAAACTGATGAGAAAGTAAATCGACAAAAGTGAATGGAATTGATTTTGAATCAGAATGAATTAAATTTGTGCTTAGGAATGAATAAGATAAAAAAAGCCATAAATTTTAGTAGAGAAATCTAACGAACAAACCTTTAAAAATACTGCAAATCTCTGCCTGGAGAATTGATTGCAAAATAGATTAAGAACTGAAACATGTGTGCTGGATGATAGTAATGAGAACACTTGAAGACAGAGGCCTTTCGAGAAGTGTATTTTAAATACAGAGACTCAATAATCAAACACTTGTGAATAAATTAATGTTCATTTTAGAACGGTTGGAAGTGTCAAGTAACCAGATAAATAAAATTGTGACCTGTGAAGCAAGTGGAAAGATTTCGATTCTGGTTGTTTCATATATGTGTTTTTAGTTGAAAGTCACGAGCGTGTTATTACTTGCATTTTGACCGAGGAGCAATTATTTGGACATTGTGAGATATGATTGTGGAGAGAAAAAAAAAAGAGATAATGTCAAAACAGGAAAAAGTGTTAAGGCCTCTGATTTGATGTTATTTTATGAAATAAATCTATATCTTCGTACCATATGAGACGCTGTGACTTCATTTAATGAAGGAGAAAACAGAATGCAGAGTATATTTTGTTGAAGAGAGTTTAAGGGATGTACGTTGTTGAGGGGTGGGTATCGGCTCGAAACGATGTAATCGGAGAACCGAGTTCGAATTCCACTTTGATTTGTTGCATTCACTTACGAGCAAACATATTTAGGAAAGGTCATTATTCATCTCTTTCTCTCCAGCTATGGGTTAAATAGTAAACCACATTGGTTCTATAACCTTACCAACCAGTCTACTGCGTGAAAATCTTCTGCTCAGTCAGTTATGTCTCGAAAGAGACATGATCGCCCAAGTGTATATCGCGTATGGCACTTAACTGACTGACTGAACTAAAGCGACAGTATTTGGTTTGTGTAGAATAGCCAACAATTCCAAATTGGTACAGATTCATCAAATTATTCATTTGTTTTTCGATGATTCACAAGAAATCAATTTTTCTTAATTACTGTTTTTCGATTACATGACTCAGTGTGTCTACTTTTTTAGAAGAATTGCGCACACACATATATAAATAAAAAACTACTAGTAATTATATTGATAGCAATCTTTTTCGAATATATACGTGACAATGTGTCTATATTTCTGACATGCGGTATTGTAAATATTTACACTATTTACATCATTCGGAGTTTTTTTCCTCATATTTATAGCCTTATTACAACATTTCCGTCGTTGTTCAGATGAGTTCGGTTCCAAATTTCAACATATATCAACTGAACAAGGCCGGATCGAACAATAGTCGAAACGTCATGAAATTGGCAGTAAAAATGAGAGCAACAGTTCAAATGATGTAAATAGTGAAAATGTATACGTGACAATCTACGTGATAATCAGTTGATTAATTATTATTCGCCAACCTTAACATAGAATATTCAAAAAATATAAAATACATAAATAAGTTTACATAAATAAGTTTACATAAATAAGGTTGATGTTCCCTTAAAAAGAACTGGTCGATTAAAAAATTCCGAAATATATTGGGAATCTCCCAATATATATATATAACTCCAATTCCGTAGTATTATAAGGAAAAACATGAATTTAACATAAATATTTTCAACATCATCTTTCCTTGTCAAAAATTAATTGGTGAAATTTAATCGAAGATTATGAAAAGGCCAGATCAAAATTCAGCTTGTCAGGTTATTGACTTACTGACAAACATTTTTCTACAATATGAATTCCATATTTTTGACGAACCGTTATCCATTTATTGCTTGAAAGAAATTATAAAGGCGGCTTCTATCCAACTTGGCCCAATCCAGTCAATGCCGTTAGCAACGAAATTGCTACGACAGCGATGTTGAAAATAAAAAAACAATTTCACACGATGTTAAAATTCTCTGGAGACGATGATTTTCAGAGGGAATTAATCATTTGAAAAACAATGGAAGCTACAAAGATTCTTGAAATTATCGAATGATGCTTGAATCGTTGATCATTAAGGATTTTTTTAATTCGTTCTCAGAAAAGTGGCATCAAATCATTAGAAGAAGCAATTCGATGACTCAGTATTGATGCTATGGACTTTTATGAAATTTCTCGTTTATGATCTGTCTTAACTACTCCTCAAGCAGAAAGCACTTCAAAATAGATATAGATTCAGTCAGTTAAGTGTCATATGTGATACACGCTTTGGGCGATCATGTCTCGAAAGAGACATAACTGACCGGACAAAAGATTATCCCGCAGTAGGTTGCCATTGCTTTCTGCGGTAGATTGGTTGCCAGCCAAGGCTATAGAACCTAATCTTTCCAACTGTTTAACCCATAACTGGAAGGGAAGAGACGGATTAATATCTTTCCCAAGGGTATTTGTGCTTAAGTGAATGCAAGGAATTCACCTGAAATTCGAACTCGGCTCCCCGATTTGTCGTTCCGAGTCGATATCAACTGCACCACAACGCACATCCACACGATCAGTGCACAAAGATAAAGTTAAATCACGAGAATGCTGAAGGAACGACTGATTGCTTTTGCTCAATTAAAATAAACAAATTAAAAAAATTAAATTAAAAAATAAGAAATTTAATCGATCTTGACTGAACGCATGTGTGCGCACACACTCACACACACACGCACATATATATATATACATACATAAATATATATATATATATATATGAAATAACTTGTTTGAACTTTATTTTTGACGATAGTCGTATTTAAGTAGATATTCTGTTTTTAATTAAACAGTATTATATATTTATATCTACCAGCCTGATTATTTGCGATAAATTTTTATTACGAAAATGTATGTCATTGCAAATTGTCCGTTTTTTATAACCAAGTTTCGTTAATCTTCGTTAATTTCTGTAACATGTTTATATTTGTTGACATTACGATACATTTCAGAGCAGATATGCTTATTGCGATGAATCTAAAATTGTGTTATATAGGCCTGATTAAAACCTCGTTTAGACTGATGGTCATTCGTGGTCGAGAGGTCTAATACGTGCCAGATCGCATGGTAGCTTCCCCTATGTGGATAGGGGTTGCAGGTTCGAATAACACACATTTTCGTAAGACAAGGAAAATTTGATGAATTTTTTTATTTAGTTTTTCCAAGATTCTTACATTTTTTCCTCCTAGTGTGAGTAAGGGAATGCAAAAATTGTCCGTATTGTCCATTGTTCCAGAGCTTTAAGAAATTTTTTCACTAGTTTTAAGTGGGGTTGTTTCAAGATTTTTTAAATTTCTGTTCATGTTTGTCTGTTTAAGATCTATTTTTATGTTCTTTGAATAGTAATTTCGATATTCGCAAGTTGAGCGAGGCTGAAATTCGAGTTCGTGTCTTTCTGTTTTTTTTAACCTTTAACAAACTATTTCTGCTCCTGAATAATGTAAGATCTATACTGGGTGTAAAATGCTTTATGTAAAAGGCCTCTCTCACAGAGAGATGATTTATGTAAAGGCACCCTCTCAGAGCAAGATGTTTTCGTTAACAGGACTTACATAGGTTGCTAATATGTCTCTTTCTTATTGGATGGGTGGCTCAGTACTTTTTTATGTTCTGTATATATAAATGTATGTAAATGTTTTTTTTAATTATTATTTACTGACTTTTTCATGTATTGTAGTTTACGGTTCAATCACGCTGAAAACGACGGTTCTCGTTCGATCAATGAAGTGTTATGCGGCGTCGAACCTGCTCGGCGTGTGTGGGTGGGGAGGAGACCGAGTATTTAAATATCAGACTACAATTCGAAGTATGTCTTGGCTTTAAATAACTCATAAAGAGTTGATAAATCGAAAAAACAAATGAATCACACATAACATTTTTTTCAGGATAGATATATGCTTTTTTAACGTTCTTTTCATGTTTCCCAAAAGGAATGCGTCGACATGATATTTTTTTGTCTATTAAATCATTCACATTCTTGAATTCAATGTTTTCTGTTTCTCTTCCATCCATAGATTGTAATTTCTTCTTCTTTCGTTTTATCATTCTATTAACAGTGTTTTTATTCTATTTTCATTTCTCAAGGGAATAAACAAAAGAAATGAAATTAATTCGAACTGTCTGCACGCTAACGTATTCCTTTTAAAAAAAGGTGAAACTTTAAGTTTATTAAAAAGTTTTTAGAAGTATTTAATATTGACAAGTTTTATATTCGTAAGAAAAAGAAAATACTAATATATAGGGTGTTTCTTTAAGACAGAAGTTAGCAGTAAATAAAACAATATTATTGATGAAATTTTATTGATTTCATCATTGGATCATGTTATTTGCGTCATGGCAATTATGGCCTGAATTGAATACTACAGATATTGAAGATTTGTAGTTCCATCAAGACGGTGCCCCACGCAACAAAGCCAATGCAGCAATGGCTTTCTTGAATGAGGATTTGCCAGGTTGCATCCTCTCGCAAAACCGTGATGTCAATTGGCCACAACAATCGTGCGACTTGACGCCTTTAAATTTATTTCTTTGGGATCATCTCAATAAAAGGTATAAGGACAACAAGCCAACAACAATTCAACAACTGAAGAATGAAATAATAAGGCATTTTGGTGAGATTGAGAAGCAACTATGCAGAGATGTCATCAAAAATTTTGACCATCAATTGGAGTTGTGTCGCCAAAGCCTTGGCATACGTTTGGGCAATATTATTTTCACACATAATTGCCATGACTCAAATAACATAATCCAATTGTGAAATCAATATATATATATATATATATATATATATATATATACATATATATATATATATATATATATATATATATATATATATATATGTTTCGTTAAAACGACCGACATGGCAGATTTTATTAACTTTAGATTTAATTTTTCCAGGATTCTTACAGGTTTCCTTTTTGCTGGAGATAAGAAATGTAAAAATGTTCCATAATTTTTGACTTTTCAAGCGCTTTCAGCCTCTTCACAGGCCTTTTTCGGAGATGTAATTTTCCTGGAGTTGTTATGTCCTCATCAAAAAGGAAACATATAAGAATATTGGAAAAATTAAATCAAAACTAATAAAATCTTCTTTGTCGGTCGTTTTTAACGAAACATGTTTAAATGAATGATTTATATAGTGTCCTACGTACATGTTCACATATAGTCCAACAGCGATGATCGCGGGTAACTGCAACAGGAACATTTGCTGACATTTTTAGTTTTTGGCTTTCGTCTCTTAGGCAGTCAGTATGACTGTTTTCAAAATTTCTTATGTCACTCTGACACAAATATCTCCAGTTATTTTTGGTTCAGGGCAACTTGCTCAAAGTTAGCATAAACCACATTGACAGCTCAGAGGTGACTCTTGTCTTTATACCTGAGCCACGGCTGTCTAAAACTTTTATCTACTGTCAAACTGGCTCTTTGGGTTTTTTATCGTCTCTCATCCTTACAACATGACCAGCCCAGCGAAGTTGTAACTGCATCAGGAAGACTTCAGTGTTGAATTCTACGGCATTGGATACCCTATGATCAATAAGCTGATAGATTATAAAATTGAAACAGCCTGAATACCCTTCTGGGTATCCCCTATCTTTACTAGAGAAAAACCAGGGTAAAAATGGAGTATTATTGTCATATATGGGCAGGATCTGTCCAGTCTTCATTTTCCAGTTTCAACAGAGTCTAAATATGTCGTCCCTGGTGACGAATTCTAGAAGCTGAGTAGAGTATTAAGAGACAAGAAAATTTTGCTAGAAACAAAAAAAGAGTACCGAATTGCTATGTGATGTCAGTTCTTCAATATGGTAGTAAATGTTGGACAATATTATCAAAGATGCAGAAGATACTTGAAGTAACTGAAATGTGATTCTACAGAAGGATGCTGCGGATACCATGGATCGAGCATGATGAGGATTTGGAAAGGATGGAAGCGAAAACGAAATTAATACTGAGCATCAGAAAGAGACAGCTAAAGTTCTTGGGACATGCAACGAGGAAGGAGGGCTTAGAGAACCTGATACCAACAGGCCAGATAGATGGAAGGAGAGACAGGGGAAAGCAGCGGATAACATATTTGAAGGGCCTGAGCAGGTGGATGACAGAACGGGGGTTACGTTGTGTAACAGGAGAAAGCGTGCTACGAGCAACCAGGGATAGATAGACGTGGAAAACCATGATCGCCTACGTCGTGAAAGAACATAGCACATAGAAGAAGAAGAAGAAGAAGAAGAAGAAGAAGAAGAAGAAGAAGAAGAAGAAGAAGAAGAACCTTCTCACAAACGTTTAATTGCCAGTATCACGTTGTTGTATCTATTTTCATAGAAAGTATACAGACGATCTACATTCGAACACTTCTAACCTTCACGGTTTAGACTTGCCATGCCACACAAATACAGCGAAGTACTCTTTTTTTCCTTTCGTATTTTGCTGGTGATATATAAGTACCATTCTAGTAGCCTCTTTCCACGAACTGGTGCTTTATGAAACCGACTTCCAAGAGGATGATTCCCGGATGATTACAATTTTAATTTGTTTAAGTATACGATCAACCTTCATCTTATATCTCGATTAACTGCGCCTCTTGCTCTATAACTTTTACCTGAAGTAGCCCTTGGGTGTCTTGTTAAGGGAGAAAATTATTCTAAATAGTCTCTATATATACTTCACTATACTCATTATGAAACACAAAGGTCATATTTCAGTAAATATACAGATCAATACGTGCAGAGTTCCAAAAATATTATGTGTAAAAGAGTGGGCTGAAAAATTCATAGGCTGACTACGAAGAAGTGATGCAGTGAAATATTGCATGCATTAGTTTCAACTCTTCTGGGCTGTGTATTTCTAGGTGAACTGAAATCGGACTGTTCAAAGAAAGCTGTTGGTCTTAAAAGTCTTCAACAACTGATATGACGTCATTATCACCGTAATACTGGGAACCAGTATTACGTTTATATTGAGAAGCAGATGATAGTTAAATTAGGATAATATGGAGGGTGGTCAACTAGTTCAAATGCATATTCTCATTCATCAACTATTGAAATCATGAACTGGGGCGTTTTCCTGATGAAAGAAAACCCTTTTCGTCAGTTTGCCAGCCCGTTTGATTTTGATAGCCAGTCATAACTGCCTATTAAAATTGGCATACTTCTCCCATTGATGGTGTAGCCCTTTTGAAGTCAATAAACACAATGCTTTTTTCATCACAAACTGACGTCAACACATATTCTAACAGCGAATCGATATTGACCTTCTTTGGAGTAGATGAGGAGGAATGTTTCCCTTCCATGAATTACCACTTTGGGTTTGGCTCATAGTGAAAAATCTAACATACAATCTTGGCTAGGAAACGTACACAGCAACCATCTTGATATGCCGCAAACAATGTAAGATTTCTCCGTGATGTGATCCACCTGGTCCGATTCAGGTGCAAGGAGACGTGACACCCACCGAAAAGAAACCTTCGTCATGCTAAATTCATTAGGTAGAATATTCTCAAGTCTGTCGTGGTATATGCTAACACTATTAGTCATTTGATTTTTAGTATGGTAAACATGATCAAAGTTTTTCTCAGTGGTGGTGAAACGTACAGACGTTGGGCCACCTTGAAGATGTGTATCTTCAAGGTGGCCCAACTCACACACTGGTATGAACGAGAAAGGAGACGGAAGTCATTAACCGGTGGGTGGAAAGTTAGATGTCACTCCCGCTGTATGTTTATATATCAACAGTACTCAAAACCCATATTCAAAGACTTGTGACTCTGCATGTATATTATGCAGATATCAGAAATCATTCCAAAATAGATAATCTAGAACTCTTTCCGTCTGCTGATCCAACTAAGCAAATAGAAGAGTTAACTGAAGGAGACAGTCATTGTCTCATCATATAATACACTTTCAATCGGAACCAGGACTGGCGATCCGCTCAGTCAGATAAATTACAAACCTTTTTGTAGAACATTGAGTATCATGAAAATCATGTGGACATGCATTGTTGGAATCATTCTTTATTGTATTCATTATTAAATGGCAACAGAAAATGTCGAACAATGTTTTGGGTGCTTATCAAGGTTCCCTAACAAACATCAAGGACAAGTGAGATGGCGGGATTCGATTTGTGTATTGTGAAGTATAGTCCTTATAAGATGTCGCTCACCACGTCTACATCGCACAGGCCCCAAATCTAGGAAGGCAGTATCTGCTCATAGTATTCAGTGCTAGATATTTCTACTTGAGCTCTCAAATGATCCTCCCACAAAGCTATTGGAGATATGTACGACAGTTTTGGAGCATCAGTGGGTGTCTGGCTAGAGGTATGCCTACTTGTAGTCTAACGCTGAGCCACATATTGTCATGTCTGTGATTGTTATCTTTATTGTTATTGTTATCAAATCGCCATCAATATAGTACCCTCCATAGTTTACCTTTCCTTACACAGTAAGCTTTCAGAATATTTTGGGGGATGAAGGAATCTCAAATTCAAAATTGTAAACCTTAATTATAATTCCCTCCCTGTTGCATTACAAGTTTCCAAGTAAAATCTCCACATTTACCTTGATAAAGTTTATCAAGAGACGAAACGCGTTGGTATAGTAAAGTTTTACTTTTGTTATATATATATATATATATATATATATATATATATATATATATATAACAAAAGTAAATATATATATTTACTTTTGAGGGTGTAATGAGGGTGTATATATATATATATATACACCCTCATTCATAGAATATAGAATTAGTAGATATTCAGCAAATGAAGAAGTGTTTAATAAGCATAGTAATATTTACCATACTGCTATAAATAATAGTCGATATAAAAACCAAAATATTAAATATGTAAAAGAGAAGATCAACACCTGAAGAAAAAATAGAAAAATAAATATTATTTGGTATACATCCCCTTTCAAACAAATGATTATCAGAAAATTTTGAAAAAAATCCTCTCATTGATTAAGAAAGACCTTCCGAATAATAATCGATTAAATAAGATTTTCAATAAAAATAATCCTAAATTAAGCAATAGTTGTATAAATAACCTGGAAAAGTATAAAAAATCATAATAATAACATTTTAAATAAAATTTTAAACCTAATTGAAAATAAGAGTAATTCACTGAGATGAACAATTTGGACAATAATGAATGTAATTGTAGAAACCCTATAGCGTGTCCTTTGGAAAACAGTTGCCTTACATAATCCATTGTCTATCAATATAGTATTTCTTCTGTGGAAAACCCTAGTAATTAAAACTTTATGTAAGACTAAGAACTTCTTGAAAAACGATTTTATCAACACACGTCTTCATTTAATAATAAGTAAAGAAATAGAACATCCATATCAAAATTTTATTAGTATCGAAAAGAAACAAATAAAACACCCACATTAAAATGGAAAATTTAACAAAAAGCTAGAATATATAAGTCTTTAAACGACCCATGCCCCTTGTGTCTATATAAAATACTATATATTATAAAATTTCTTAAAAATAAAAATTTATTAAATAAACGTAATGAAACAAATGTCATGTAATCATTGCAAAATGTTCACTTTAGAATAAGGTCAAAAATTATTCTAAAATATACAAAATAAAAATGTTTATTGACTTACATATATCTAATAATTTGTTTTATATGATGAAAGAATAGTAATTAAATGTATGCTAAAATAATTAAATTGATATTTAAATTTTAATTATTAAATAGTTACTTAAAAAATTATTATGATATTAAGAATTGTATTAGAATATAATAATAACTCTTTCAAATTTAAAGTGAATCTCTGATTAGTCAAATTGAACACGCACATGAATTTTCCTGTCTTCCTGCATCCATAAATAACAAACGTATTGTTTCTTATATTCAAATTAAAATCATTTTCACAACGATCATTGCCTGATTGATGACGAGGTAAAAATCTCGAAACATAGAAATTTCCCTGTAGCAATGTAAACTATATTAATTTGAAATAAAAATAAATTTAATTATATATATATATATATATATAGGTATAGATGTCCAGTTCGTAAAAGGCGAAGATAATCCAACAAGATTAACTTAATAAAAAATATTAAGTGTTATATTTATATAGAGAGCTCAATGGATGTTATCCAGAGCAATGTGATATTTATAAAGGAAAACTCAACACGTCATTTAAATTGGTTATACATTATAATTCATTTCAACACTAGTATCACTAAAAATAATGTGTGAAGTAATAAAATGACGGATCTATTAATTCTTTAGAAATTGCTTTGGTTACGTTTCGAGTAGATATTGGCCTTCGTCTAAATCTAAACGAAGGAAGATACTTTCCTTGATAGGCTAAATAAAACCTTGCTGGGTAATGATGCTCCCTGTGACCAAACGGTGCAAAGCACACCGGATCAAAGGGTGGTTTCTCTTACAAAGGCAACGCTGGTTTGAACCCTGCTGGAGAGCACATCTTTTCAAAAATTTCTTCGAATGGCCAGCCTAGTAGACGTAAAACCCAATATTTAAGATATTAATAAAAAGCAAGGCGTCTAGTTCAAATACTGGTATTCAATACAAATAACTTTTTAAGTAGTATATATGTGTGTGTATTAGTTTGTGTGTGTGTGTGTATTAGTGTGTGTGTGATAAATAATAAAAAAGCGGTGAAATCGCTATAAATATATACATATAGATATTAATTTGTTTTTGTACAGAATGTATGTACAGTTCTTAAGTCTCCTTCCGTGTTACCGTCTATATGCATTATCTATATGCATTGTATAACTGCAGTATATGTGAATTTTCTTTATATTTGTCTACACATAATACACACGCATCTGCTCTTATATCTAATTAGAATCGAGATCATGTAGAGAAGCAAATAAAATATCACTTGTGTGAGTTTGGCAACATTGATTATTTTCTAATGAATGAATTAATGCAATTGAATTCACTTTTGTTGTCCACCCTGGGTAATACGATTCTTTAACAGTGTGATATGACTTTTGCTGGATTGGATAAATTATATTTATTTCTATTCCTCTAAATAAAACATAACTTCCTGCTGCTTGTCATCAAATCGACACCTTCGTAGTGAAATGGTATGAATTTAACTGCTTGACTGGGACGTGGCTTAAGTGAAGGTCACTCGAGCCATATTAACCATGAAAAAATGGAAAAAGTAAAAATATATCAAGAAGGTAAATCAAGAAATATGCATGAATTCCTCATCTTGACAATTCTCGTCGGCTAAGAACTACTTTCTATTTTTGTTGGCTACAAGGCCCGCAGTAAATTGGATGAATTTAATCTTCAATTCGGTCTACTCTGTAAGAAGAAAAGGAAATTGTAGCGCATTAAACTTACCAAGATAGAGTTTCAAATATAGCATATAAGAAATTCAAATTCTGTATGGATTTCCAAACATGTATAAGGCACAAATGCGATTTTATATACATTGATCGAATTTTTCAAAATAGTGCGTTGGTTAAGTACATGTCTGATAAAATCGAATTTCACCGATTACAGATACATTCCTAAGAGAAATATAGGGAAAGAAAACTGTATTACATTATTTTATTCAACTTGACATATAACTCACAACCATTTGTAACCGATTTGAGCGAATAATTAAAAAAAAAAAGATGGACCGAAGAAAGTTACTGGTACAGGGGTATGAAAAACAACATATTTTTTTAAATGATAGCTGATCGTAAATATCATTCCTTTGTAAAGTTGATTAGAATAATTTATCGAAAAAAAAAACAAACAAACAAACACAAAAAAACCCATTTTGTTGTTGTTTATATTTAACTTTGCTTTGATTTTACCAAATTTTACTGGCTTGATTTTACCAATTGACGATTTACTTAACTAAAATGTTACGTCATTTCAAAATTTAAGTTTTCTACCATTTAAAAAATATTTTTCTTCTACTTTCATAGAAAATAGTATCTGATTTAATTGTGACTTATCTAAATTATGACCTATTTCAGTTATGACTTATTTCAATTGTACCTTATTGCAATTGTGACTTATTTAAATGTCTTATTTAAATGGTATTTAATTGAATTGTGACTTATTTCAATTGTGCCTTAATTTAACTGTGATTTATTTAAAATGTAAATGTGAATGTCAAAATTAAATTTTGACTTATTTCAGTTGTGACTTATTTCAATTGTACCTTAATTTAATTGTGATTTATTTAAAATGTGAATTATTACAATTTTACCTAAAAATAATTGCGACTTACTTGAATAGTGTCTTTTTCAATTGTCTCTTAAACTGTGACTTATTTAAAGTGTCTTATCTGAATAGTTTTTAATTTAATTGTTTTATTTCAATTGTATCTTAATTGAATTGTGACTTATTTCAACTGTATCTTAATTTAATTGAGACTTATTTGAATAGTACCTTATTTAATTTTTATCTTAATTAAATTCTGACTTAATTTAATTGTATCCTAATTTAATTGTGTTTTATTTAAATTATGACTTATTTCAATTGTATCTTACTTTTAATTGTGGTTTATTTCAACTTTATCGTAATTTAATTGTGATTTATTTCAGTTGTATCTTAATTTTATTGTGACTTATTTCAATTCTGACTGATTTCAATAGTATCTCAATTTAATTGTGACGTATTTAAATTTTGACTTATTTAATATGTATTTTCAATTAATTGATACTTATTTCAATTCTATCAAAATTTAATTGTAAATGATTTAAACTGTGTCTATTTCAATTGTACCGTAATTTAATTTTGACTTGTTTAAATTGTTTTATTTTCATTGTACTTTAATTAAATTGTGACTTATTTAAATCGTGAGTTATTTCATTTGTATTTTAATTAATTTTGACTAATTTCATTTTTTTAATATTTAATTGAGACTTATTTCAGTTGTCTCTTAATTTAGTTGTAACATATTTTCATTTTATCTTAATTTATTGTGACTTATTTAAATTCTGTCTTATTTTAATTATATCTTAATTTAATGGTGACATTTAAATTATGAATTATTTCAACTGTATCTTAATTTACTTGTGATTGATTTAAATTGTGCCTTATTTCAATTGTATCTTAATTGTGTCTAATTTTAATCGTATCTTCATTTAATTGTGACTTATTTCAATTGTCTCATAATTTATTTGTGACTTATTTAAATTGTCTTGTTTCAACTGAATCTTAATTTAATTGTGACTTATTTCCATTGTATCTTGTTTCAATTGTATTTTAATTTAAGTGTGACTAATTTATATTGTGTCTTGTTTCAATCACCATTCAAAATGAGAAATCGGAGAGCCGAGTTCGGATTCCAGCCAGATTCGTTGCATTCACTTTCGCACAAATAACTTTGAGAAAAATATGAATCTATCTCTTCTCCTCTCAATTGTGTATTCGTAAATTAAATATTTAAGCCAGCAGATTGTTTTTCGCTTAAAATAATGCATTTTAATCAAATATGATACAAACATTAAAGTGTACATTTTTCTTACATATAACGGCCAAACATTTATCTGAACAACCTTCGTTTCGAATTAGCTTTTTTTTCTGTGTGTCATATCTTTTCAGGACGTGGGCGATCTCAGCTCCTTACAACTTCTTGTCCTTTGTGGCTCTTAATAAGATTTGTTGTTTTTGCTATCTCTCCTAATCCCTGTTTCGCTAACAATTTACACAAGCTTGTTAGATAGGTTACTCTGATTTTTGTCTATCATATCTGTTGTGGATTCCCGGTGAGAAACCACACAAAATAATAAATAACAAAAACAGATATGGAGATAGAAAATGTAAGTTATATTGAACAAAATATACAAACTGAAACACTGGTTACTCAATTCATCAATATTATTATTAGAAATCAATATATACAGTCTTGCAGTGAAATAGTATGTCCAGGTAATGAGTCTATATCAACTCCAACTAACTCTGCACCAACTTACTGACCAACTAAGCAACTGCTTTACAACTCTACAACTTTACAACTGATCAATTGTCGATCTCCGTATAGTTAAAATTATATGTACATATCAGCCGAATCCATTCTTATGTACAAAGAGGCGATCCCCAACATACCCCTCCCTAGTTTCTTTTTTGGGAGGAGTTTGTATTTTTTACGCTTGGGATCTATTATTCTCAACGGCTTCAAAAACATATTTTTTTTCATCGCGGAAACGTTTTTTGAGAGTGACGAGCTTGGATCTTCACTCTTTCTTTGTATTTGGTTGATGTGTCTCTTATGTATAGATTTTTTCTCTCTGTGTTCCAGGTTCTTAATGTGCCATGTAATTTTTTAACATTCTGAAGTAAACTTGTCCACCTAGTTTGAATGCTTTTTCTGTAACTATAGGTGTAGTAAATACTGGTTGCATATTCTTCTTTTGCTCGATTTTTGTTGTGAATTTGTTACTGCTTGAGAATTCCTCTTTTTCAGTTCTATTGTTTCTGCGGGCGAGCTTTTTATTTTTATTTTTTTTTGCAACAAGTATTAATGGGTAAATCCCATATATGAAATTTCTGCATCCAGTCCGTTTCTACCAGGTTATGTGTGTGTTTCGTAACATATATTTTTAACATTTTGGCTTGCCCTGAAATTTCACATTTACGATAATTTCACCGTCCAATTTAATCCTTTTTCCTGTTATCGATTTAGTCATTTTTGTGTGTGTAACATGGTCGGCCTGTTCAGCTTCCGCCATGTCTGTAGATTGATTATTGTTAAGTCTGACTCTGAATCCAATTGTAATTTGATCTTCTAATTCAATATTTCAAGTTCTACATATTTCCTCGTGTTTTCGTCGTTTTCATATTCCATTGTAGTAGATCTTACCTTTCTAGTTTGGTTTTTGTTTCTGAATATACCGCTGCCTTGTGTCCCATCTTTCCACATGCTTGGCAATTTTTGTATTTGAGACGACATTTAAACCAATGCCATCCACCACATCTGTAACATGCAGAAGATGGGGGGCTTTTTTTTATTTTGTTTCCGTCATTAGTTGTGTTGTATCTTTTTTCTTTGTCGTTAAAATCTTGTTTTGCTTTTGGGGACGGTGAAAAAACGTGAATTTCTTTTTACCTTACGAGCCTACGCGACTCCTGATTCTTCGATATCTTCACTGTCTTTCTTTATACTGAGGCATTTTTGTCAATCCTCTGACAGTTTTTGTAGTGTTAACCCTGGTTTATTTTGAAGTTTGGTCAGCATTCGTTTTCGCATTGCGCTGTCTTTAGCAGTGACTAGTACTTGGATAAATATGAGGCATTTAAAGTTGTCTGGAGTTTAAGCTCCGCCAATTTAAAGTCGTCACAATGTTTGTTGACGATGGCTGCGAATGTTGAATAGTCCTCGTTTTCGTCTTTCACGAGATTAAGGCATTTCTATCTTTTATGGGACAACGAGATTTTGGGGCTAAATGCCTCAGTGAGGCCTGTCACTGCCTCGTCGAACGTTAAATCGTTCGTCTTTTTTGGAAGAAACTTAGTGTGTTCGGCTGTACTTTATTTTCTGAGTAAAAGCCTTAATTTTTTCTTTTCACTCCGGTGCTGGCAGTCGATACTAAAAAATTTCATATCGCCTGTAATATTCTCCAAAATTTTTGTCTTCATCAATCGAATATTTAAAAGTTTCTATAGCATTCAACACAGCATCTTGCGAATACGTCTCCTGTTTTTCCGTGTTCCTGTAATATAATAATCTGGCCGCACCCAAGAAGGCCGATGAAGCGTGGGCGTTTTCCGGCCGTTGAAAGGAACGGATGGTTGTTTGACCTTATTTCCGGCAGAGCGGAAATAGACAGGGTCTCTGAGAATTTACGTAGGCGTCGCGTAGGCGTCGCGTGATCAAGAAAAAACCGGAAGAAACAATTTCCGGTTTTGGAAGATATATAAAGACTGCGAAAAACACAGTCTTGGAATCAGTTTTGAGTCTCCAGCCTCGACAGTAGAAGAGAAGTCGAGTCACAGTCGAAGTCAGAAGTCGAAACAGAGAAGTCGAAGAAGTCAGTCTCGACAGACAAGTCTCGAGAAGTCGAAGAAGAAGCTAGACGAGCTAAGAGAGAGTATACACTCACGTCAGCCCCTGGAAGCGCTCCCTCAACTCTCTGTCCACTAGGCGACACGGTCGAGCGTTCGTTAATAAAAACACAAGTCATATATTTTTATATACACCTGTGTTTGTCTGTTTATTGGTATACAACAGACTATCCGTTTTGGTGCTAGTGACTTGGTTTTGAAACAACAAAACATTGATGCGTACATAACTGGTTTACCGCGACAACAATTGAAAATTCAACAGACTTGAAATTTCCGGAATTAAAACTGCCACCAGAAAAAAAAAAAGAAGACGAAAATATAGTAAACAACCGGACGAGACCAACGAAAGGTAGGTGACACTTTGATTTTAATAGTGTGTGTGTTCTCTGCTCGTGTTATAGTAGGTCTGGTTGAAAAAAAAGATGGGACAGCATATTGTTGCCGATCTGACCGTAGAAATGAGAAATATGGATTATTCAGTAGAACGGAGGTGGTGAAACAGACTACATGTAGGGAGTAGCGCATTAGGTTTGGGGTTGATGAGGAAGAAGGTGTTAAAATGAGGAAGAAAGTGTAAAGTGAAGTGTTAAAATTGACAGTGGGGTGTTGAAGTTGACGAGAGGGAGAGGGTTGAAATATTTGCCTGTCTGTCGGTGTTAGGGCATCTGAGTTGGTGGTTTATTTTTTTTTTAATGTTTTACCATATATGTGAAGTGAGAAAATAGTTAATGAAGTAATGTTGGTTTGTGTCTTAATTTTACTTAAAAAGCGGCATGAACTTTTCAGACAACCCGATAGAAATATTGACGAACAACTATTCTCAATGTGATTATGAAGGTCAGTTGTATGGTTGAAATAGTTGAGTTTTTCTGACCAGTACTCGAGCCGAATTAAAGAAAAAAGAAAAAAACAATCGATGTTCTACGTACACAAACTTTCCCCAATTGGAGTATTAGCATAAAATGACCCTCTTCATTTTCTCCATTTGGCCTTGTATTGCATGAACTAAATCAAAATTGGTAAACATTGACAAATTATAAATATAACTGAATGCTACCACAATAGGAAAATCGGAGAAACGAAAGGGTTCTTTAATTTTATTCGTTCGTAAACGTCAATTTGTAATCTTTACACAGATAATTGTCAAAATTTAAAAATGTTTGTGTTTTGCGTGACATTTCTACAGCATAGAAATGACTTAAATGTTATCGAGAGTTTTAAAGTGTAATTTTAATTATGCAGTTAACAACAGCCAACAATATCGCCAATTATAAATATATCTCAACATCGTTGCTTGAAAACAACTGCATTGTTTGGTTATTTCTTTGCGAATACACCGATTATATATATTCTTAAAACATTCACCCGCGTCTCAGTGTTTCGCGATATGAGTCAGATATTGAAAAGATATTTTGTTATCGATATGGTGGAATCGGATTATTTGGGGAGATTTGGGAAAATTAAATTAAATTAAATGAAGTGGGTTGTGCAGTGTTAGGTTTTTTTTTGGGGGATTTCTTTTCGATGACTGTACACTACAAAAATGATTTACATTTCTATGTTGTGAGAGATGCTTTTGTGCAGGTTCCCATCAATTTAACATTCTCTGCGGATTTTCATTTATGTGACTTGTGAAATATCTTTTGAAGATATATTAATTTCTGAAAACTAGTAAATATGGAGAGATGTAGTGAAGGGTATGAGGAACTCCCGAAGAAGTTGACGATAGGTCAACGGGCGTTCAAATGTCTCGGCGTTAAACAGAGAGATGTTAACAAATCAGATATGCTTGGGTTCGAATCCAGAGGATGTAGTTCAGGGAATGGAAAACATTGTACCAGCTGGGAGCCGCGAGTCACGGGTCCATTTTTTTTTTTAGACTAAATTAATATCCTCCACAAGTAAATTGCATGCGGATTAACGTTGGAATCAGGGTAATTTTCTTAAATTTCTATTGAACATTTCTCGGTCAGACTGTGAATGTTATGTACGGCGTATAATGACCATTTCTTCTGTGTTCAAACATAGTATGTTTGAAATTAAATTAAATTAAATGAGGTTACGTGGTAACAATAAACTCGAGCAGAAGCACACATGGTGTTGGTCAAAGGTCATTTACTCGATGTTAGTTTTGAAACTAGAGCGCGGTTACCGCTTAATAATCATGTGATTATTCATCGAAGAGTCTACGCTTATGGACAGACGCGAGAAGGAAAATGAACATTTTTAAGAACTTTGCCCAATTCTGCGAAAATGGATATTAAAAAAAAAAAAGAAAAAAAAAGAGAAAAAAAACAAAAAACAAAACAAGAACAATGAAACATCGAGCTGGTAGAACAATTTTCAAGATGGACACGAACATTGTCGGGTTGCCGATGTAGGCTCCCCTATATATTTTTTTTGTTGTTGTTTTTTTTGTTTCAGCATGCACATGTTTTTGTTGTTTTGGCATGCACATGTTTTATACAATTGTAGGGCTTGTGTGGCATGGGGAGGAGAGTGAGGATGTTGCGCTTAAAATGTTCTTAGGCGAACATTTTGAAAAATGGGTGGGCGAGGAGTGTAATATAATAATCTGGCCGCACCCAAGAAGGCCGATGAAGCGTGGGCGTTTTCCGGCCGTTGAAAGGAACGGATGGTTGTTCTCCTTATTTCCGGCAGAGCGGAAATAGACAGGGTCTCTGAGAATTTACGTAGGCGTCGCGTGATCAAGAAAAAACCGGAAGAAACAATTTCCGGTTTTGGAAGATATATAAAGACTGCGAAAAACACAGTCTTGGAATCAGTTTTGAGTCTCCAGCCTCGACAGTAGAAGAGAAGTCGAGTCACAGTCGAAGTCAGAAGTCGAAACAGAGAAGTCGAAGAAGTCAGTCTCGACAGACAAGTCTCGAGAAGTCGAAGAAGAAGCTAGACGAGCTAAGAGAGAGTATACACTCACGTCAGCCCCTGGAAGCGCTCCCTCAACTCTCTGTCCACTAGGCGACACGGTCCATCGTCGTCAATAAAAAATATATTAATATATTTTTATATATACACCCGTGTTTGTTATTTGTCGCTATATAACATTCCTTTCTAGTGCTGTACTTGTTAATTTTAGTAATAGTTCTTGTAGCTGTGATTGTCTTTCTTCCTTTTTCTTTTGCATTTTCATTTGTCTTACTTCAATTGCTTTCGCATTTCTATTTGTCGTTCTGCATTTGCCTTTTGTATTTCCATTTGTTTTTCTTCACTTATTTTAATGATTTCTAGTATTCCTTTCTGAAAGTCCTCCATAGTTTGCTATTTCGATTCCGTGAGGGGTTTGGTTTTTTAATTATTGCTTTCTGGCAAATAATTTCGTAGAAAAATTTTGTGAAAATTTTTTTTTTAATTCCCTTTACAGTTTTTTCTCTTCTATCTCTCTGTGATAGTGTCACCAAATTGTTTGTGGTCAACTTGTGTTCGAAATCCTCGTAGCGAACTTTGTTGAGGTGGTTCGGAATATACGTGAATATGAGTTCGTCGCAAATTTGTTGTTCGATTTGTGTATACGTGACTGAGAAATATTTTTGTTTAGACAGATTTTTAGATTCCTTAGATGAAATTTGCATTCTATGAGATTAAAATACAAGCTAATCTAGCACACAAAAGCGAACGCAGTTTTCTGAAAAAATATTCTGAAGTTAGTGTTTGTAAGCCATTTTTCTCTATGGCAATGTGCCTTCTCACTTCAGAGTCACGTTTTTTGCACTCTGTTAAAACTTTTTTTTCCAGGTATTCCCTTTTTCGACCTTGTTTAATTTGGGTATATCCATTTTTTTATTCGCATGTTAAGCGGTTCTTTTGCTGACAAACATACATTGTTTCTTACAATTGACGTTTAGTCTTTTCTTCTCACTTTCCTTTACTAACATCTATAGGAGTTCTTATAATTTTCTTTCTGTATCTACTATGAACTCTGAGTCATGTATATCTTATATTGTTAAGACTGTAGCCGTTAATCCGCTATAAGTCTAGTGAGAAAACACATACTTGTGGAATTCAGTAAATACACAAACATAGAAAGGTGTGTATTCTATTTTTGCATATTTATTGAATTCCATTTCTTTCTATATGCAGACGGTTTGCTCTTGGTATAGGTTCTGGATAAGAGACAGGTTTCCCTGGACTATCAGCCATCGATTGTTTGCATCAAATAAAATATAGTCGGCCCTGGTTTAGTATTATGTTTGGTATTCTGGAGCAATGAAGTCTGAATCTGAAAGAAACTTTTAGCTCCTTTCACTGTTATGTAATTTAATTTGTTTTCTTCAAAGGTTGCTATTGTAATTATTTCTTTATTGCTTTCTCCTTGCATATTTTCGGGGCTCAATTTGTCTTTACTTGTACGAGTAGAACAAGTGAGGGCAAACCGGAATTTATATTGCTACGATATACTTATTATCACCCAGTACAATTTCTGTGCATTAATACGTCAGCATTGTATTTTTAAAGAGACTGCAAGGGAAAAATCTTGCTTGTTGTTGAACAATGATTTTATGTCTATGTTCTTGCTTTCTTGATATGCCGTCATTGGTCGTACGTTAGAGTTAATCCATTCTCGGTTGAGTTAGTGTCGACGACGCAGGTAGAGGGAATCGTACGATCCAAACATTATTCTAATCAGGAACTAGTTCGATTCATTGGGAATCAGCTCAAGATAAAGATCACAACTGATAGAAAGCAAAAGGTGGGGGAAATTCGTTAGCCTGGTTTGCATGAACGGGGCCAGCCTTGATTAATTTTTAGTCTCTTATGAACACGACAGAGCGGATTCCCTGATTAAGCTCGACTTCTTTTATTAACCTCGTTAACAAGAGTAATTGTTGTTCTCGGCATTCTCTTTTGTTATAATCCTTTGTCAAAATCCCTATCCTACCCAAATTATCTTGACTGGATCAGCTTTTGATTTTCTCATTCCGTAATTTATTTTTGTCCCTCCCTCGCTTCTCGTGAGCGAACTGCTAGATTCTGTTTATCGGCAGAATACAGTGGCCATTCTTATTTTTCTATGAGGTTGGCGGGTCTTACTAACATATTGTATTTTATTTTCGTTATTTGGCTAATCACCTCCCCTCTCATTTCATGTCATATATTTTAATAAGTTTTTTAAAACATAAAAGACTCCCATAAAAATCATGGACAATTTGTATATTATTAGGTTTTTATAGCATGGGGTTAGTGCAGTATCCTTGTGAATATGCAGTATATGTTGAACTGAATAGTAAGTTCTTGTAGTGATTGAATAAATTGTAAGAATGAATGGGTCGTGAATCAGATACGTTAGGTTTAAGTGAGTCAGTGACAACCAGCCTTTTCCCACTTCTCCTTTTGGCCTTGTGCCACATGAAATGTTAAACCATTCCAAAATAAACAGTCCCTGTTTTGTCGAAAAATTCACAGCTCCAAATTACAATGGATTCCTTGATGACCGAAAAATGTTCTGAATTACAAAAATGTTTACATTACTTTAAAGGCAATTAAATTTCCGAATCCAAGGGAAAATATATTTAAGCTCCTATTTTTGTACATTACACTTTTGAGTCATTTATTATTGTTTATTTTCGTAAAGATTCGTGGAAGGAGTAACATCCACATATTCTGGTTTATATCGGATCTACATCATGATTGGGATTTTTATGACATTTTGCTGATAACAGACACGGAAAGGAACACGCAGGATCTCTTACAGAAGGTAGCATGAGAAAGCGAGAAGGAAGGACTGATAATAAACTTCAAAAAACTGAATGTATGGTAATCAGCAAAAAGAAGATCCCACAATTCCAACTAGAGGTTGGAGAAAGTAAAATAAAATAAGTAAAAAAAATTAAATATCTGGGAAGCGTTCTGACAGAGTATAGAAAGTGCCACACTGCGATTCGGGGAGACGCATTGACATTGCTAAGGATGCATTTCAAAAGCTAACCAGAGTACTGAGAGACAGAAAATCTCATTGGAAACAAAGAAAAGAGTGCTGGATTACTCCGTGATATCTGTTTTTATGGCAGCGAATGTTAAGACAATCTCATTAGGGATGAAAGAGAGGCTTGAGGCAGCAGGAATCTGGTTCTTCAGAAGAATGCTGAGGATAACATAGACTTAGCAGAGAACAACGACAAGGTGTTGTAGAGGATGCAAACGAGAAGAAAACTTATGCTTACCATCAGGAAGAGGAATCTAATACTCACAGGCCGGATAGAGTGAAAGAGAGACAGGGGAAAGCAGCGCGAAACATATTTGATAGGCGTGACCAAATGGATGGCGGAGCGGGGTTTGGGAGAGATACCAAGAAAACAAATATTAAGAGGGACAACGAACTGAGACAAGTGGAAGTTCATGATCGCTTACGTCCTGGAGAGATACGGCACATGAAGAAGAATTTATTGTCTTATGGGAGATATTTTTCATTTGTGACCCTACTATAAAAAACAAAAACAATTATACCAGGGCCGGTACTGGAGAATGTTTATTTGTGTTCATCTCTTGGTTAAACTGCCTAAGATCGTGACGTGGGTGCAGATTAGACTATCTCGAATAATTGAACACCCCGTGTTCCATATGAACAGTTACTGCCACTTATCTTATAGATTTTATAAGCTAAGTGGCAGTATGTATATTTTATTACATATATTTTCTTTCAGAGTGACTATATTTTGAATTTTTTTCTGTTTTTGTCTGTAGCTACCATAAAAAAATAGGATTCTATAGAATTTCAAATGAAATTTTTTCTCTCTCCGTCTTCAGTCTAAGAAAAAAAAAGTTAGCGTCCTTTCTCTCCTAGCAATCCTTTTCCGACCTCCTCCTGCCAAAAAACAAAAAAACAAAAAAAACCACGTGTTCCTACCAGCACCGTATCAGTATGAATGATAGAACCAAAGAAAGTCAGAAGATGTCTGCAAAAATGTCGAATATGCATAATATTTCTTGTGACTACTGGTAAAGTATGCTGATCGTAATTACTGCTGCGAGGTTCTTATAATTTCGACTAGCTAAAGAAAAGGTTCGTTTAATTCATGCTATGTATATTTTATTACATATATTTTCTTTCAGAGTGACTATATTTTGAATTTTTTTCTGTTTTTGTCTGTAGCTACCATAAAAAAATAGGATTCTATAGAATTTAAAATGAACTATTTTTCTCTCTCCGTCTTCAGTCTAAGAAAAAAAAAGTTAGCGTCCTTTCTCTCCTAGCAATCCTTTTCCGACCTCCTCCTCCCCACCAAAAAAACCAAAAAAACCACGTGTTCCTACCAGCACCGTATCAGTATGAATGATAGAACCAAAGAAAGTCAGAAGATGTCTGCAAAAATGTCGAATATGCATAATATTTCTTGTGACTACTGGTAAAGTATGCTGATCGTAATTACTGCTGCGAGGTTCTTATAATTTCGACTAGTTTGTATCTGTTTTTTTTTAACCATTTAATTTGTTTCATAAAAATATACTAAATTTTTCGGTTGTCTGAACGTCATTTCGACTTTAACTAAGTTAAAACTTAGTATTTGTTGTTTTTTTTAATTTTTTTTTTTTTAAATCAATTATATGTATATTTAATTGGGACGTTAGCATCCCTGTAGGTAAAAAAATATAAACCTACAAAGGGCGGAAGAACTCTCAAAGAGTCAACGGCCAGCTAACTAGAGGTGATGTCTCAATAAACCATCGTGGAGAAGGCAACGGGATACCACTCCACTATCTACCCCCGCTCAGTCATGGATAGTCACAATAAATATATGAAAGCCAACAGCGTGAAGGGGGTTACTTCCCAAGGAAGCAACTTCTCGCTCGGTAAGGACCGGCATGGGCAACAGGTGCCACCTGACCGTCATCCGGCGACTGTTAGCACCAACGGCGTAAAGGGGACATTTTACTCCAAAATTTGTCCCTCGCCCGGGAAAGAACGACATGAGCAACAGGTGTCTCTGGACCGTTATCCTGCGACTGTGCGAATCAAAGACAAACTCACTATAGGAACATGGAACGTCAGGACACTGAACTGTGGACAACTAGAGAATGAACAGGAGATGAACAGACTGAATATCAGCATCCTAGGAATATGTGAAACAAGATGGCCTAATAACGGAGATTTCAGTAGCGACACCCACATGATAATATATGCAGGAGGTAAAAAACACGAAAAAGGGGTCGCTTTAATACTAAACAAACAAGTGAAGAGATGTGTACTTGGATACTGGCAACTATCAGAGAGAGTCCTCTTGGTTAAACTGCGGGGAAGGCCCCTCAATATAGCTATTATAGTAGTCTATGCGCCAACAACTCAAAGCTCGGAGGACGAAATAGAATCCTTCTATTCAATACTGGACAGTGCTAAGGCTCAGTGCAAAAGCCAAGAAGTTAGGATAATAATGGGGGACTTAAATGCAAAGGTAGGTAAAGATAGAGAAGGAGACACGAACGGCAACTTCGGACTAGGAGAGCGCAACGAAAGAAGAGAAAAATGGATCCAATGGTGCTCAGCCAATGACCAGGTCATTACTAACACCTGGTTCCAAGAACACCCACGGCGTTTATGGACATGGAGAAGCCCAGGAGGTGACACGAAGAACCAAATAGATTATATAACTATAAACAAGAGATTCAGGAACGCAGTAGTCCAATGCAAAACATACTTATGCAGACAGCCTTAGAAGAATATGGCATAGAAAAGATTACCGACATAATAAACGAAATTTATAGCAGCGGAATAATACCAGAAGACCTATGCAAGTCGATATTTATAGCGCTGCCGAAGAAACCTGGTGCAAACGAGTGCGAACTACACAGAACTATCAGCTTAATGAGTCACATTACAAAACTGATTGTCAGAATCCTGATGAATAGAGCGAGAAGCAGAATCAGTCCAGAGATAGGGCAGGAACAGTTCGGGTTCGTCAAGGACACTGGAACAAGGAACGCCATATTCATGATTAGGATGCTCTCTGAAAGGGTATTACAAATGAAGAAAGACTTTTACCTAGGCTTCATTGTTTACGCGAAAGCATTCAACAAAATACGACACAAAGAATTGATGGAAATGCTAGGCAACCTCGACATTTTCGGCAAAGACATAAGAATAATCAAGAATCTCTACTGGCAGCAAACGGCCTGCATACGGACAGGTAACGACCTCAGTAGATACACAAAGATAGAAAAAGGCGTAAGACAAGGATGTGTCTTTTCACCGGATTTGTTCAACCTATACAGCGAGAATATTTTGAGGACCCTAGATGACACACCAGGATTTGTTATTGGAGGCCACAACCTGAACAACATAAGATATGCGGACGATACAGTACTGATTGCGGACACGGAAAGGAAACTGCAAGATCTCATACAGAAAGTAGCAGTGGAGAGTGACAAGAAAGGACTACAAATAAACTTTAAGAAAACTGAGTGCATGGTCATCAGCAAAAGATACAACCCAAAATGCCAAATACAGGTAGGGGATAACAGAATCAAACAAGTCCAAGAATTTAAGTACCTAGGAAGTGTTCTAACAGGAGATGGAAAGTGCGACACGGAGATCCGAAGGCGAATTGGCATGGCAAAGGACGCGTTCCAGAAAATGAGCAAAATATTAACACACAGGAAGATCTCAATAGAAACGAAGAAAAGAGTGCTAGACTGCTACGTGATGTCAGTTCTTCAATACGGCTGTGAATGCTGGACAATATCATCGAAAATGAGGACAAAACTGGAAGCGGCCGAAATGTGGTTCTACAGAAGGATGCTACGGATATCGTGGACTGAGCATACAAGCAACGACGAAGTGTTAGAAAGAATGGCAACAAAAAGGAAATTGATGCTGAGCATCAGGAAGAGACAACTGAAGTTCCTGGGACATGCAATGAGGAAGGAGAGCCTGGAGAACCTGATACTGACTGGACAGATAGAAGGAAGGAGAGACAGAGGAAGGCAGCGGATAACATATTTGCAGGGTCTGATCAGGTGGATGACAGAACGGGGGTTGCCAGGAGCAACAGGAACAAACATACTAAGAGCTACAAGGGATAGGGAGACGTGGAGATCCATGATCGCCTACGTCCTGAAGGGACAGGGCACATAGAAGAAGAAGTGGCAGTAACCGGAGTGGTTTGTCCATCCTGATGCAGTTGCTATGTGACTACTAAGAGTAGTTGTAGAAGAAACTAGTTTGTGTGATTTTGAATTTTGGTCGGTTAACGAAATAAATAAAAGAAGATGGACGTGATAAAACAAAGAATGAGAATAATGCACTAATTTTTATACGGAGTTCTCTCAAACTGCTGACCATCCAGACAAATCGAAATTATTTAGATAAGATTAATAACTATGAAAAAAGTTTTCTTGAAAAACGTTACTTCAGGATAACTCATTAAGTTCAATTTTCAGACATAATTGCTTCCAAATATGTTTTATATTAGAGAAATGGTCTGGAAAATTTTCTTTTAAGTTGATATTGATTTAAGATCAGCTATTGATTTCTAAAATGGAAAGCCGAGACACACCAAAGCATAATTGAGAGAACCAAAGAAGAGACGAAAATCTGGGTTCTAATTATGTTTTAAATAACTGGCCGTGTGATTGACAGCGTGTTTCTTGTCACTGTAGTCAACTGTATGTTCAAACAGCAATTTATGTCTTCAGATTACAATAATAATGACATATAAGCACAAAAAACAACATTTTACGTAGGTGATAAAAGTATGATTGTATTTGTCTGTTTCTCTTCTGCATCAGACTAAAATGGGTTTTGCAACTTTAATATAAAAATCAAATGCATCGTCAACAGAAGTTATTGTTCCTGTTGCAGACGTGAAAGTAAAATAAATGGAACCTAGAGCAGTTTAACATGATCAATTTCATTTGTGTCAGTGTCAGTACTGCATTAAATTAGTGAATACCAACATTCTCTTATGAATCATCTTAATTTTCTTAAAAAGATTTCGAAACTAGACTGAGAAAATAATCAAATATAAGAAAATTTGATTAAATCGCTGCATTTATTGAGATCGATTATTAGAATGCAAAAATAAATTTTGAAACAAAAACATGTTTATCTATTTTACCTAGATCGGCAAAATAGCTTTTTTTTTATAAAACACCTGTAAATGATACGGTCGGTCCAGCTAATAAATGTAGATTTTTAGTTAATCATCGAGAGAAAAAATTGCTTGTAAATAGTAACAATAAGTGTAAATATAAATGTGAAATATTTAAAGAATTCACACATAAAAGAAAAATGTTTTATATAAAATGTTTTATATAAAGAGAATACAAAAAGCTTTTCAAAGATTTCAAACGCTAAAGACAATTTGAAAACAGACCTTGAACCTTTACTGTTAATTCACGCAGTACACGTGTCATATAAATGTTAATATTTATTGCAGTGAACAAGATTTTAAGTCACAGCAAAAAGAATGACATAGCTCTGATGCTCTCCAATATTCGCTAGCTTTGCACTACCATTTTGGGAGACTTTGCTTTCTAAATAGAGTTCACATGAATAAATATAAAGAAGTTGCTTTAACGAATTGGGATTGTAAAGTAATTACAAAAATTATGGATTGAGGACTTCAAAATAGACAAGCATACGATCTAAAAATGCTATTTTATTTTTAGAATGGGTTATTTAAAAAAAAAAGAAAACTGGTTGCGGTAAGTCATATGGAAGGTAAAAAGAACGGTAATCTTGAGAAAACAAATCTGGCTCCTCAGTCTCGAGAGAATAAAAGAAAAGAAAAAAAATATGAATTTGAAGAGCGTTCAAGAGAAAAAGTAGAACTTTAACGATTTAAAAAAGTTTTTAAAAGAAACCGTTTAAAATTAAAGAATAAGTCCAGGAGAAAAATAAGAATATTAACTCGAAAGGTAAAGAGGAAAGGAATAAGTGGAGTTTAAAAAGTTCTATAGAAAACAAATAAAAGACAAAAAGTGAAGTGCGGTTTGCAGTTTTATATACTGTTTTTTTGCATGCCATTAATGATTTTCAGCATCCACGAAGAAAAGAAATAACCCCACAAGATAAATCAGGCATATGAAGACATTAAAGTATGAATATTGAAGTACGAGGAACGTAGGTAAAACTGTTGTATCCTTTAAAGAGGTTACAAAGAGACAATGTGGTACTCAAATGAAAGAACAGAAACATGTGCGCAAACGAAAGAAGAGAGGTTTATTGTAAAGAGAATACATTACGACAAGACAGGGAATCTGGTGGCAGGCTAGTAATTGTCAAAGCAAGTCACAGATATCTCCTCACTATATATGGCTACTACTATAGTCAGTCCACATAGGAAATAGGGAGTGTGGAACATTCCATTAAAAAATCTCCCCCTGAGCTAATTTTTCCATGAAATTTTGCTCCATAACTTTCCTTTTTGGGATCAGGACATAATTGTTTAACTTTTTTCCCTCTTCCTAGTACTTTTACGTCTCACCAATTTTTTTAGGCACTGGTAGGGTTAGAGATCCTTTTATAAGTTCTGGTGGAGATATGGGAACTGGAATTTTGAACGCGTCATATATTACCTTCATTCTTTACTAGGCGTGATACCTTTCGTATGTCTAGGCCTTAACTGATTTAAATGTCTCTTGCATTCAATTTTTTTCCTTTGAGCATGTATATCACACTGCCAAGTCTATTGATGATAATTCCGTCTCCCCAAAAGCTTTTTCCACCTTTATACTTTCTGAAGAAAACTCTGTCTCCTGTTTGTAAAACATGGTCACAAAGTATTCTTTTTCTATTACTCTTTTCGTTGCACTAGATAATAGACTGTCAAACACACACCGAATTTTTCTCGCAAACAACAGTTCGGCTGGTTATAAGCCTGAATCTATGTTCGAATTTGGAGTAATTCTGTAAACTGCTAAAAACTTTTGTATACTTCTTTCATCAGTGTCCGCTGGAAAATAATCGTGTTTAACTACGACTTTAAGATGGAATACCTACCCTCGGAAAAACTACGACAGGCTGACGATTTGTCTAGGTTGATTCCAAAGTTTGCAGAACTAGTTAAAGACACTGTGATAGATGCATTAAGGGATGAAAAACGTTATCAGTAATACTATGCAATACAATTTTCCAGCGTTGTAACCTGTTAGCAGTGTGCGTGGGTGTACCTTTTCTTGATCCAAAAATTGTTAACAGCAGTCTATGATCCGTCTGTACTGCAAATTTCCTTTCATGGACGAAACTATGACATTCGTTAACCGCATAAATTATGACCGGGCTTTCTTTCTCGATTTGGCTATAACTTCTTTCTGCAGAAAGCAGGGTTCTGGAATTTTGGGATATGGACTTTGTAGTCCCATCTTCAAACTTATGTAGAATTACCGCTTCGATCCATAGTTGCTGGAGTCAGATGTTACAATGATTTCTTTTTTAGACATTTCTTTTTTTAGGCTCAAAATGCTCTAACGATAAATTTGATACCAGACAGCTTCTTATTTTCCAGAAAGCATCTTCGCATTCTTCAGACGAAATCCATTTTGCACCCTTTTTCAACAAGTCATTCAATGGTGCGTTAACATCATATATTTTGAGTATGTAGATATTGTAATAGTTGGCCAAACCTAAAAACTCTTGAAGATTAGTGACGTTGTTTGATGGTGGCATATATTTAATAGCTTCGGCTCTTTTCGGTTCAGGTCTTCTTCCGTTCTCGTCAATTATTTGCCCCAGATATTTGATCTGTTTCATTAAGAACTCGCATTTATCTGAAATTAGCTTGAAACCATACTCGTCAGTCTTCTGGAACACTACCTTGATATGTTTTTGTGCTATTCGTTTTTTTCTGCTCTTTAGCAGGTTGTCATCCAGTTACGCTATGGCAAATACTAGTCCCGCTAACATAGTGTCCCTTATTTGTTGAAAGAAACTGGGAGCCACCTTTAACCCAAACGGGAGAAGATTTACCTTGTTGATTTCCTTGTGTGTATTAATTGCTAATAGCTTTGAGCTGTGTTCATCTACTTTCACTTGTAGAAATGCGTCAGAAAACACTATAGAACACACTTTGTCACCATTCAGCTTAGAATAAATATCCTCCTGTAAAGGTAACGGATTTGTGTGGTCTTTCAGACAGTCATTTAATCCGGTTGAAAATCTGCACAAACTCGGATCTTTTTGTCTTTTTTCTTACATGGACTATAGGTGCAGACCAATCTGAGTAGTCAACTTAGAAATTACATGCATTTTCTCTAACCATTCCAGTTCTTAATTTACGGAATCTAAAGCTAAAAGGGTACATTCCTTTTGATTTGAATACTGGTCTTATGTTGCCTTTAAGTTTGAATCTGACCTCGATTATCGTGCATTGTCCGAAAACGCGCGTGGAAATTCATTTTTCAGCTCAGAAATTTTTCAGTTTCTTCAGATTTTTCCTTTACATCTACTTTGTGGCAAAACGAATTTACAGATAATCCCCATTAATCGAAAAGGACAATCCAATCCGTACCAAATACATTCGTCGTACCTGCAAGAACATAGGCTTTTGATTTGAAAGTCCTCTCTCTAAATGATACGTTGCAGCTAAATTCGCCACTGAAGTTGAGCTTGTTCCCAGACACTTTCTAGCTATTTTTAGTTACTCGTCAATGAGTATTTTCTTCCATATTTGTTTATTCACAATAAAAATGTCGCTGCTAATATCCAAAAGTAACTTCACCGTATGACCGTTTATTTTCATATTTATGTATTTCCTTTTTTCACCCTTTTCAATTTCGTTCTTGGATGAAACAATATTTACTTTTGATTTAAATGTTTGTTTCTTTCTTTTCTGTTAATATCAACAGTGGGAGATTTTGTGACCGATGTAGCCACACTCAAAGCAAACCTTATCCTTAAAACACAGTCTTTTTTAAATGCGAATCCCCACAGGTTTATATTTTGGCAAAATTCCGTTGATTTACCGCTTGAACTCCACAAGTGTTCTTTTCTTCGATCCGCGTATTGTCTCTTCTTACATTTATCAGTCTCTGGCAATCCTCAGTCACCTTCTGTAGCATAATTTAAGGGTCTTGCTCCATAATTGTCAGAATCTTTGATCTAATGTCTTTGTCTTTCGCCGCTGTAAGTCTCTAGACAAAGATTAAACATTTATATATGTCGACTGAAATGTTGCTTAATTTACACTATTCACATTGTAAATTTATATTGCCTGCATATGTCACAAATTCTTCATTCTCTTGTTTTACAATGTTTAAACACTTATATCGAGTATGGAATAAACTGTTTCGAACATTCCTGGCAAAATCTTTATTGTCTCATCGAATGAAATTTTCTTCGGCTTTTGGGGTAAAATTGGGGTGTATTTGGTGTTCTCCTCTGTACCTAAGTTTAGACTAACAACATCATTCTCTCCTCCTCGGACCATTGTTCGCAACTTTTCTAAACAATCGTCTCGTGCCTAGAAAAATAGGCAGGGAAAGTTCATACTTGAATTCTAATAAATAATTCTATATTCCTTCAGGGGAAGGAACATCTGTAACCCCGTTCTTCTGTTGTTTTAGATATTATGGTTTCGCACAATAAGTTAGTGTCTTCCGCTTGTAATTTTCGTAATTGCATCAGTTCATGTTGAAAATGTTTTGTGATTTTTCAATTTTTTCATTTTGCTATAACAATTGTTGCTGTTGCTGTAATCGTTGCTGCTGCTGCTGATGTAACTGCAAACTAGCGTATTTAGTCAATTCAGCCACTTGTTTAATTTTTGTTGAGTAATTTCGTTGAGTATTTACAACGTAGATTGATCAAATCCGTAATTACTACTGTTGTACATTTTACAAGCAGTGTCTTGGGGTCTTTTTCAATGTGAGTTGGAATCGAATCTGTCATCACCACTGTTGCATCCTTTAAAGAGGTTGCAAACAAACAAAGTGGAATTCGAGTAAAAGAACAGCAACAAGTGCGTAGAGGAAAGAAGAATGTTTTATTGTAAAGAGAATACACTACGGCAAGACAGGGAATCTAGTGGCAGGCTAGTAATTGCCGAAGAAAACCACATGTATCTCCTGTGATCACTATATATGGCTACTACTATAGTGAGTCCACATAATCGATATGGAGCGTGAAACGTTCCATTATAACACATGATACTTTGGAGACAAATATCTTTTTGAAGCTTTTGTTTACTGATAAGATAAATTCTGGAATGTGACGTTCTACGAGAGTCTGAAGAGAGGAACAATTTAAATGATTAGAAACTCGAAACTTTGTTCATGTTTTCATGTTTAAATTCATGTTTAGTACTATTCCTCTTGTCCATATAGGAAAAGTATGTGTGTTCGTTGGCATCTCTTCTACACGCCTCTCTCATGTTTAAGTGTTGATTTATTGTTAAATATAACAATTGTGGCTGGTTTAAACTATCACAAACCTAGCTAAGCAGGATCACGACCCTTTCATCCATTACAATGTGCTCAATCCCCACAAGAACTCATCCATCATCATTCAATCCGACATATACCATAATGCTTTTTCTGCCGAAGTGAATGTCCCCCTCTCTAGATAAACCCACACAAGTATATATATATATATACATATATATATATATATATATATATATATATATAATTATTAAAGCATTGAAAACTACAAAAAACAAAGAAAACTGAGTGTAAACCACCAGAGATAAGAAAGAATATGAATCACTTTGGAGTCCGATCTCGAAAAACTAAAGATAAAAAATTAAACATGACTTCAGGTTTCACGGTATGAAGTGATTCTCAGACGGTTAAGTGAACAAAAAAGTGAAAAAACAAAACCAAAAATGTATTCTAGTGTATATCTTTACACACAGGAAAAAAATCTACAGTCTACGGAGAAATAAAACCGTATATTCGTCCTTTAATTATCATTTTCTCTTCTTCGTGCAGGCGATTCTATTTATGATTTTATTCATGATTTTCTTTTGTTTTTTTCTGTGGATTAGGTAGGGTAAAGTAGGGCACAAAGTAACGCTCAGATTTAAATTAATATTTAACACCGAAATGGGCCCGTGTGTTATTTTTTTCTCGCGTGATACTATCCTTTTTTTCTCCTCATTTGTAATATCAACAAAAATCAAACGCGGGTAGAAATTCGACACATGTAAGTAGAATTTTGACTTATTTTGTATATTATAATAAGAGAGTTTATCACTTTTTAAAAATGTTTTCGGATTATCATTTTGTTTGTAGGAGTTTTATTTGAAGCATAAATAAGGTATCAATGGTTTCATTCTATTAATTTTAATTCTTGCAATTCATTCTACGATGTTATATTATGCCTCACTCTCTTTTAACCAACTTTTAACCAACCGGTAGGACAAAATTATGATTTTACATTTTTTACACGTTAAGTCCTTAAATTAAAATGACATTCATAATTGCTTTTCATCATAATGTTCGTTTAACACTAATGATTGTATACACTAAAATAATCAAGTGGGTTGTTAATTATAGGGTTGGTATGCTAATTTGAAAGGATTACTTTGTGACCCACCTTACCCTATAAACTCGAACATTTCCTTTCATTTTTATTCGCTTAATCTTTTAAAGATCACTTCCTCGCGTGAAATCTTTTGTCTGGTATTTTTTGATGTGGAAGAAATAAAATATTAAATACTATAAAAGAAAAAAGAAAAATTAATTAAAGTGCCCAGTGTAAAAGACGAATAACCTAAAATGTTATATATATATATATATATATATATATATATATATATATATATAAATTAGACTTTACACACCGCCTGATAAATCATTGAAGTTTCAATGTCGAAACGAGCGTACCTTCGTAGCGGTTATATATAGAATAATTATGTACATGTTCTAAAATATAATTTATAATATATATATATATATATATATATATATATATATATATATATATATATATATATATATATATTCAATTAAGAAAAAGTAACAAATTAATTATTTGTCAAAAGCAGTTATATTCATAAAGTGCTCAATACAAAATCACGGAAGTACAGAGTTAATAAGTTAAGCGTGGTTGGAGGGTTTCTCCTGGTAAATACGAACCAGTGTTGCAAAGGATATATGCATAAAGTATTTTCTTTCTTCCATCTCTACTTTTATATATAGGTGTGTATAAAAGAGTATTTTAAAGTGCTGGAGAAATGGAAAGTCTAACTTATTGCTTGAAGACACTGAAGGTGGTGAAACTGCGGATGAGGACAACTTCATTTTCTTGTAAGATTTGACATCACACACACACACACACACACACACACACACACACACACACACACACACATATATATATATATATATATATATATATATATATTCTAGGTCATTTACAAGTTAAAACTTGACCAACGCCGAAGTAATTTCCAGGTCTGACACCTGCAATTCATCGCCGTTCGTGACACATCATACAAGTAAGATTAAACATAGGACTATCATCTGAAGACCCACAAGAGAGACCAAGAGTCTGAAGAGCATAGGAAAACACTCAAGGGAGATGAAGCACATAACCGAAGCCGCACATGTAAAATCAAACGTATGAAAAGCATCAGAAGGCACACCAGAAAAATAAAATGTATGAAGATCATACAAAGACAAAAGAAATCAAGTATATAATGAGAATAATAAAGGCACACAAGCGCATGATGAAGTCATTGAAGGAATTGGCGTTACACAATCTTTGCATCTTCATTTGGTTCACATTTAGCATGGATAAATACTGAGAGAAAAATGAGTGTTAGGCCTGAGTCTGGAAAAATAAAATAAACAGCTGACATACAGAGAAGGACTAAAATAATAAGAGGGAAAACATAGAGGAAAAGAGAGGGTGAAAAGAGAATCTGATATCATGTATATATCAAATAAAAGAGGAAGAATATTGACTGGACGGGAAGCTCATACAACATAAAATGTGGACGTGGCTCGTCGACGGGAAATGTTGACATCAGCGGCTGGCAGGCAGAATTTTTTTTATACATAATTAGTGTCGGGGGAAAAAAATCAAACATTACAATCTGGCCACATCATAGAATTGGGGGCGTAATATCAGAGAAGGGTCTGAAGGACGGACTTGTAAAGATACGAAATTTATTGTTATATTGTGTCAATAACTAGACAAATAGAGGAAAATGACACCCAGAACAGCTACCTTGGTGGACTGACCGTGTGTGCATTCAATGGTGTTATCGATTGAAATCTGAACATATGGTGATACTTCCCATCCTAAAATACTCATACATATCGACTATAGTATTTGCTAAGACATTGTGCTGTTAATCTGCTGCATATATGAGGAAATCTATTAAATGACATTTGTGTAGTATGGCACAAGATTTTATTTTTCTATAATGAAATAAACATCACTGAGGTTTATGAATTCTTGAAACGAGAGACAGGTGCTTAACAGACAGTAAGATATATGAAATGCCTTCCTACCTATCTACCTGCGAACATGCATACATACTTTTCATTGTTAGAGCAATCCGCCAAAAATGACGAGATGCTGACAAAACTTGATTTTGTTGCCTTCTTATGAAGATCTTCCCATGAATGTTACATTAATCATTTTGGTTAACGCGAACAGAGGTGCGGAAAATTAGACACCCTTTCAATAACAACATAAAATTCAGGAGAGCCATTTATATATATATATATATATATATATATATATATATATATATATATATATGTGTGTGTGTGTGTGTGTGTGTGTGTGTGTGTGTGTGTGTGTCTTTACTCAACATTCTAATTTATTTTATATTCTAAAAATAAAAAAGTTGCTTTCTTATTGTAGAAATGTCTCTTAGGATATTACAAGCTAAAAATGTCTTCCAATTTAACATTCATTTTAGAACATTTTCTTCAGAAAACTGCGTTCGCTTTTGTGTGCTAGATTAGCTTTTATTTTAATCACATAGCATTTAAATTTCATCTAAGGAATTTAAAAATCTGTCTAAGCAAAAATATTGCTCAGTCACTAGCAAAAATGCTGTTTATATTGAGAGACAGATTTTAAGAAAATGAATCACAATCATCAGATATGTTTCGTAGTAATACATTTGTCAATAACTGTTTTACTGTTTTTATTGTTTTCACTCTTGATATTGTAGTTTCACTTCTTAGTTCGATTATTTCTTATCTTTGAAAAAATTCTATTCTTAATTTAAACACCTCCTAATCGAAGCAAGTTGGTCTTTGTTCTATTATATTCTTTTCCAACTCATATCGTTTTGTTTATATTAAAGTACCTCACGCCAATTCGCACTGCGGTTAAACTTTATTAAATTTAACTAATGAGAATTATAATTCTTCAATAGCAGTCTTATTTTTGGGTATTTTACAACAGCCGAACCTGTTTATGAAGAATTTATTTCAAATTCCCTCGGTACGTTTATTTTATTTTTATTTCATTTTATTTATTTATTTTTTTTTGGCATGACAACAATTCATACTTCGTTGTTCTCCAAAATGTTGCCATCAAACTGCGTTGTTCTCCAAAAATGATCTTAACGCATATCCTTAGCATGACATTATTGATGTACGAGTCCAATGCAAATCGGATAAAATTATCATCAGACGAACCACGACAGAAGTTCAGATTGTGCTTCGTAAAATTTAACGTAGACGTTTCAATTACTTTTATTTTAATTTTTCTCCTCTTTTTTTTTTTTCAAATGAAAGATCTGACAACATTTTTTGGGGTCGTAGTTTAATCTCACCCACTGGTAGACTCGGACAAGCAAGTAAAATATAATCAAAGATAATATAAAGAACCCATTCCTCATGTTGCCCTTGGAAACACTGACGTCACCTGCAGGATACATGCCTATAGCCGAGTGCCCGTGACGGAAGGGCGCCATAAAGCCTAGCATCCATTGCCCGGAATGACTAGAGGGTAGACCGAAGCGAACCGAATAAATCGTTATACGGTAAACGGTTAAGACTTAGGGCAAAGTAAATTGCTCAATGTATAACATTCGAACTATGATGTTCGCATTATATAGATCCAGTGAAGAAGAACGTTCTTTATCTCTGAATACTCCCAATTATTCCTAACGGAAAATATTTCAACTTTTTAAAAATAAAAAAAGACTTAGCAGTCTGAGTATATGACTGAACAAAATTTAGAACCATATTTCAAAACTCTCTACAGATATCTAGAAATTGAACAAATATTTCACTTGTTTTCATCAGTGCATATTAATAACTCTCTAAAGTAAAACTTTATAGCAAGTATTTCTTTTCTCATGTTTCTTTATGTCTACATGTATATCTACATGTATATCTACATGTACTTAGAAAGACATACAACATAAATAAATAGACAAACTAATTTTATTTACATTTGCTAAAACTTCCACTGCCCTGGGTGCACTTTTCAGCCAACAAAATGATGATTTTTTTTCTTCTTCCATGTTCCTTCAGGAAGTTGATAAAAATGGTTCTCCACAATTTCCCGTTTTTTGTAGCTCTTAATAACTTTTGTCTTTTTGTAATTTTTATCAAAGCCTGCCCCACTATCCATTCACTCAAGCTCTCTAGGTAGGTTATTCATTACTTTTCTCTGTTTCTGTTACCTCTGGCCTGCCCAAGAAATTTCACCTGTCTCTTCCTGATGTTAAAGTAAGAGGACATAAAATTTTTTTTTTGTAGACTACTCGCGATGTGCCCAGAAATGCGTTGCATTCTAACGTTTAATTACAAGAAAATGAATAATGAATTTCAGGAAGATATTAAAAATTTTCTGATGTTATTCAACCAGGGTGGATTTTTCAGCTTCAGTATATTGCAACGTTACCATGACATTGTGACAATGTTAGAGATGGGCGGTCAGTTTAGATGCGGAAAATAGTTTGAAACTATACAGCAACGTCGTCACATATTCTCAAATCCAAGAACTATGTGTCTGCAATGTTGTAAGAATATTACGTTTTAACGAGGTGATAAGTCTTTTGAACTGTTGGCGTATGTATACGTGAAAACGTACTTATGCGTCGTATTGAAACAGTGAAATATTGGCCCCAGACCTTTTTATTATAAACTATCAATTACTGCCAGCGTAGACATATAATACGATCTGTTTGTGAATTTAATTTTATTGTGTGCTGGGGGTGTTTTTAGCTTGTTCACTACTATAGCAAAAGAAAGGAAAATGGCGATGCTTATAAGAAATCACCATCAGTCCTCATAGTCATTTATTTCCAATAAATAGCAATTTCGTATTTTCTCCAAAAGCGCCAGCACAACCAATCAACAATGCTATGATAATGCAGCAGTGAAATTGCTAATTTATATAAACTAACATAGTCACACAAATGAAATTATCGCAGTATCCATTCCCCACATCTGTATTTCTAAATGTAAATGCATTGACGGTTATTCAGAAATTGTAATGAGTGTAGTTCCACTTTCAATAATTAACAATGATCATACCATTCATTAAACTGAATATAGGAAGTCATTATGTTCTTTTCAGGTCAATCAATTTTATCAAAAACAGAATTGTGTATTAGACAGGATACGGGAAAATCCTAATTGTAAGTCAACAGTGTTCAATAGAACTTTGGTATTTAGACACTGAAATGTTTCGCACGTATCCTCATTCGTTTAATCTTCGTAAAGCAGAAAAAAGTATTGATTCACTGTAATATTGTACGAGAAACCTCTAATTCTGGTTGATCAACTATTTGAGAATACTGCAGAATATCAATTCAAAAAGATGCATATTCATTCTGCAAAACGAATTTCCTTCAAAATTCCCATTCATTTTGATAAAAGAGAAACCTTTTCAAGGATGAAAACTCTGTACTTTCGTAAACGGTGGTCCTGACTTACTAATAATCATCTCTCACTGTTAGGTTAATTTCCTGACATATTGTCACATTTAGTGGGTAGCAGTAGTGTTGTACGAATATGTTGCGCCAATTTATTTTAGGTAAAGTGCCTGCTTACTTTGTAAATCAGCGTTTGGCTCTATAATTTTTATTTGGATGATCAATCACATGATTTTTAAGATCTAAAATGTTCACCTGAAAAAATAATATATACATATATACATACATATATTAATATTCTTGAAACATAATTGCAGATAAAATGTATTGTTTGTCATTTTACCATAAAATCTATTGTTGATAATTCAATGAAATTGTATTGCAAGCCATTTTACTATAAATAGGTACTGTTGGTTATTTTACAATATAAAATGTATTGATTGTAATTTTACTATAAATATGTACTTTCATGCTTTCATGAGGTTTTGTTCTTTGTGATTTCACTATTTTACTTTAGCTATGACCCTAACAGGTGCTACCACCCCACTAAGTAGAATAACCTTGAGGCCTGAAATCTACATATTATTTCTCATATTCATCCTACACTTTAATACACTTGACATATTGTTTCTCAAGTTTCTATAAACCTTGACAAATATTTGAATGTTTGGACATTGGAAAACTCATTTTGGAAAATGTATTGATGGCAGATTTTATTATGCAAGTTAATAAAAATTGACAAACGATGTTGCTAAAATATTTGACAGAATATACTTATATTTATAGAGCAATATATCGTTTGAGATTCTGTTCATGATATCCTTAAAAGGTATGAATATTAGGTTTTGTAGATAGATTATATTATGCAGACAAACTAATCATTACACAAATTTTATAAATAAAAGTAAAAGACATATGCCACAAAAATGTATATTTAGTTAACACAATATTCCGCATATATGAATAAAATTTATTGTCTTACTTGTTAATATATTCTCCTTGACATTTTGAAAATGCTTGCAAGTTTTTGAAAAATAGTTAACATTTTTACAAGTGTTGTTTTAAATTCTTTTTCTTTAAAGTTTAAATTTTTCTACCGTTTCCAAATTAATATTTTATGCAACAGTTTTATTCACATAAATATTCTGTTTTTTTTGAGTGTGTTCCATCTTCAGATGCATCTTTTCCATTCAACATTCACGAGAAAGGGAAGCAATATTGTTGTGGGATCTCCTTTTGTAAATGATAATAGACTCGACTGAGTGTACATATACTCCTGCCATAGAGAGAACAGAGAGTTGTTGTTGCAGTTGGCAGTGGAGAGTAATCGTAGAGATCCGTTACAGTTATCGGCGAGTTCCTAGAAATACCGAAGTTGCCCAGAGACCAGACTAGCTCTGAGCTCTACTCAGCTAGAATAATATACCCGGATATACTATTTCCAACGACTTCACTTCAAGACTTGTATATATATTTATTTCTACTAATAGTATTCCTGGACTTACTAACCTGGGTTCAAGTTTGTATATTACGTTCAATATAACCTACTTTTCTATCTCCATATCTGTTTTTGTTTTTTATTATTTTGTGCGGTTCCTCGTCCGGAATCCACAACAAATATGAACATACACACACATATATATATATATATTAAAGAACAGAAAACACACTGCTTACTTGCTACACAAGTTTTGACCACGTAGGTTTCTTCACGCAGACTAACTTGCCTGAAGAGACCTGCGTGGTCGAAAACTTAGTAGCATGTAAGTGGTGTGTGTATTATGTTTTTTTTAGCTCTGCATATTCAGTTCATTTGTGTTAGGTGTGCATTGAGCACGTTTTTCTTTTAACTACTATCTGCTGGTCCAACCAGTCACTATTTTATTTATATATATTTAATGGACACTCGTATTCGAGGAACCCGTCTACTGGGATGGCTAGCTAATCCCCATTATAGACGCCTGCTCAGGCACACTTGTCTTTGTTCAACACCCACAGATCACACTTGTGTTTTATACTGAGCGGACGTTATTTACAGTTTCTAGGAGAGATTGCATTATCTAGCATGAACAGCAGTCCGAACAATCCCAGGACGCTCAAACCCTCGGTCAAGATGACTTGTGACTTCGAGTAATCCCAACCGTCGACAGCTCGTCACAGAGTGCCGTCTACTCAATTTCACTCACAAGGCTTGGGTCAACCCATGGTATGGTTTTCAGGCACTTTCTAAAGGTTCCGCACGTTGTAATCGCATCGTCCAGACCGATAATATCAAGAAGTCACCTTGCTGGCAAATCGACCATAGTGTAGCTTCATGGTCAGAAAGCGAAAGTTCTAACCACTCGGCCACACACGCAAAACTCGCCAAAGTAAGTTATTATGTATTTTTTTAAAATTTTTTGCTTAATTCTATGGTAATTTGAACGAGTGTTTTTGTACTTTTTTCAAAGAAATTACTTTGGACTTTTAACCCGCATGTTGAATTCTTTATTCCTTATTTTTTTCTACTTTCGCATGAACCCCCCGCCCCCTCACTCATTTACCTATAACCAACAATGGAAAAATAACTTTATTTTTTCAAATGGAATCGAAACATGTGTGCGGGTGTGAGCTCGGTTTGGAAAGATTTATTTATTTATTTATTTATTTTTTGAAACTCGCTAAAACTTCATTTTTTCAAATGGCAGCGAAACATGTGTGTGGGTGTGAGTTCGGTTTGAAAAAAATTTATTTTATTTATTTTTTTTTAAAACTCGCTAAAGTAAGTTATGATTATGTATTTTTTATTTTTTGCTAATTTTATGGTCATTTGAACGAGTGTTTTTGTACTTTTTTCAAAGAAATTTCTTTGGACTTTAACTAAGTTACAACTTAGTTAACTCACCACCTTTTTTTAATTGCAGTAGATAGTACCTACTATCGCCCTGTTTCACACTCCACCCACTTTTTTTCAACAGGAGTAGAGGTGATCACCTTGTTTCTTGTTTAGGAAGAGGGTTCCCGGTCCTTCTACCTCCTCCTTCGGTCTTAGTCTTAGTTCAGTTGGAAGCTCTTTACAGTTATTGACTATGGTGGCAATGTCTCTCCATTCTGAGGGTACCGGGTTGGCAGTTTCCTGGTTGCTGCTTCCGACTGGTAGTTAGGAGCCCGAACTCTTGCGTAGCGTCTTGAGAGGCTGCTCTGATCAACAGTTGAATAATATCGGGGTTCCTGTAGTGCCATATCGCGCATGGACGGGCGTCCCCATGAACCACCGGTGGACAACCCCGAAGCCACATTATGTTGCAAGCTATATTGGACAACTGGGATTGAAAAGCTATTAATGGCCATAACTCTGTTCTGAGAATTCAATTCAGTTTTTAATATCATTCGTAGCCTTCTATAGTACTCTTTACGCACTATTTCTTTCATTTTTTTATGGTGAATGTTTTCATTCTCATTTACACCTAGGTATTTATAAACTTCTTCTGGTTTCAATTCTTTTATTGTTACAGCAGGGTCTAAGCTAATAGAGGATGTTTCTTGTATTGATCCACGTAAAACTGTAGCTTTAGCACATTTATTCAAATTGAATTTCATTCCTCCAATGTCTTCGCTGAAGCATTTTACAGTTTGCAGAAGACCTTCCAGCTCATTATCATTCTTAGCATATAACTTTAAGTCATCCATGCAAAATAGATGGCTTATTTTATTTTGACCTATTTTATAACCACATTCTGTCTTATTAAGTTGACTGGTTAGTGCTATTAATGATATGCAGAATAGTAATCGAGACAAAGAATCACCTTGAAATACACCTCTTTTGATGTTTATTTCATCAGACTTATAGGTTCCATTTATATGATTGAGGTAAAGGGTTGTTTTCCATATAGACATGCACTGTTTGATGAAATTGATGATGACGGGTGATATCTTGTATATATTTAAAGTCTTTAAAATCCAGGAATGTGGCACACTATCGAATGCCTTTCGATAATCTATCCAGGCAGTACTAAGATTTTTCTTTGTACTGTAGCAGTTTTCCAGGATCATTTTGTTAATTAGCAATTGGTCTTTACAACCATAACAGCCACGTTTGCACCCTTTTTGTTCAAGCGGTATCATGTCATTTCTTTCTAAGAATAAATATGTCTGTTTTGTTAAAATAGATGTTAATAGTTTATATGTTATCGGAAGACATGTAATTGGTCTGTAGTTTTTCGGGTTGTTTGTGTCATCATTCTTGGGTAGAAGAAATGTAATTCCTTTGATCATCCATGCAGGAATTTTAGTGGGATCGTCAACAATTTCTTGAAGTTTTTTGGCTAGTTTTTTATGTGCTGTATTTAAATAACATAGCCAAAAGTTAGGAATGTTATCTATACCTGGGAATTTCCAATTGTGTGCTTTTTTTAGTGCAAATTTAACATCCTCTTCTGTAATTCCAGCCCATGTCTGTTCTGGTTTATTTTTCATTCGTTCTATCTCTTGGGCAATCCAATCTACTTTCTTGCTATGTTCTTTAGGGCAAGCCCATATCTTTTCCCAGAACTGTGTAACTTCTTCCATTCTGGGTGGGGGGTGTCACTTCAATTCTTTTTTTACCTATTTCCCTGTAAAATCTCATTGCATCGGTTTGAAAAATCTTGTTTTGTCTGTAAAATCTTGATCTTTTCTCATAGCGTCTTATTCTTTGAGCCTTCAGTTTTTTTTTTGCTTTATTTTTTCCTTAGTTGATAGGACTTCATTTTCATTTCTAATGTATTTTCTTTCGACTCTTCTGCTTTTCCTAGTTCTTACATTTATTCCTCTACTCAGTTGATCCAGTACTGATATTTCACTTCTAAGTTGTTCGATTTCTTTTTCTATTTTTCTTTTCCAAGATGGATCTTCATGTCTGCGAGATTGCCTTGTTTTTAATTTGATGTTCATTTTTTTTGTTGCTGCTATTGCTGATGCATATATTGCTTCATTGAGATTTGTATGAGTGTCTTCATCCAAGATTAATTTCAGTGCTGCATTGTATAGTTTAGTAGTTCGGAGGTTATGCTTTGTTGGTTGTAATTTTGGGAGCTGTTCTCGTTCCTCCATTGCAATATTTTGTATTTGACTTATATTATTATTATTATGTCATTTTTCATCATATTTAGATTTCTGCATTGGTCTCACTACCAACCAAGTCTGCGGGGAGACCTAAGGCAGGTAGTGGCGTGTTGTTATGACTCCATTTCATGTTTTTCTATCCTCCCTATCATCCCCAGCATTACATAGATAACGTTTTCCTTAGTGTGTGGGCTGTACTTAATAATACAATTTTTTGTATATCTCTTAAGCTGGGGTTTCCAGGGATTCTTTCAATGTGTTGTTTTGTTCCATTTTTTATCATTCCAAGTGCACCTACTATCACTGGCACAACTCTTGTTTTCAATTTCCACATTTTTTCTATTTCAATTTCCAGGTCTTTATATTTTGACAGTTTTTCAAATTCCTTGATTGCTATGTTACAATCCGCTGGACAAGCCATATCAATTAATAGACAAGTTTTCTCCTTCTGGTTTTTAACAATAATGTCTGGCCTGTTTGCTTCAATTTTTCTGTCTGTGTAGATGGTGTAATCCCATAGAATGGTTACATCTTCTATTTCTGTAACCGGTGCTGGATGATGTTCATACCAGTGTTTGTTTACAGCTTTTCCATAATGTTTGCACATTGCCCAATGTAAATATTGCCCAACTCTATCGTGGCGATTTTTATATTCGTTTGGGGCAAGCACAGAACAGCCTGAGATTAGGTGGTCTATTGTTTCTTGGTGTTTATCACAAAACCTGCATTTTGGATCCATATTATTATGCATAATATTTGCCTGAAAGTTTCTCGTGAAAAGACTTTGGTCTTGTGCTGCAAGTATAAATCCTTCAGTTTCAGACTTTAATCCAGATGCACGTAACCATCGATGAGTATTAACTTTGTCAACATTGGATTTATTGGCACGTACTGGATATTGGCCATGCAGAGGTTTGTCTTGCCAGCGCTGTTTCATCTTTTCAAGAGCTTTATCTTTGGCTTTCATTTTCATATTTTTTGCCGCAATAGTTGGTTCTTGGCTACTGTTTTGCTTTTCTACAGAATCTACTAACTGTAATTCTTGTTTGTATTTACTGCCTTCTTTTATTATTGAATATTTTTTCTTTCTTTCTTCATGTTGCCTTACTAATTGTATCATCCAATCCTTTGTTGTTTCTATGTATGTTAGTAAGCCAATAGTTGTTGTCTTGTATGACAATTCCAGCTGAATAAGACCCCTTCCACCTTCTTTACGGGGTATGTATAGACGGTCTACATCAGCCTTTGGGTGATGCATCCTATGCTTAGAAAGAAGCTTTCTTGTTTTAACATCCATTCGCCTGATGTCGTTTAGAGTCCAGTTTAAGATGTTGAAGCTATATTGGACAACTGGGATTGCAAGGTTATTAATGGCCATAACTCTATTCTGTGAATTTAATTCAGTTTTTAATATCATTTGCAGCCTTCTATAGTACTCTTTACGCACTATTTCTTTCATTTTTTTATGGTGAATGTTTTCGCTCTCATTTACACCTAGGTATTTATAAGCTTCTTCTGGTTTCAATTCTTTTATTGTTACAGCAGGGTCTAGGCTAATTGAGGATGTTTCTTGTATTGATCCACGTAAAACTGTAGCTTTAGCACATTTATTCAAATTAAATTTCATTCCAATGTCTTCGCTGAAGCATTTTACAGTTTGCAGAAGACCTTCCAGCTCATTATCATTCTTAGCATATAACTTTAAGTCATCCATGTAAAATAGATGGCTTATTTTCTTTTGGCCTATTTTATAACCACATTCTGTCTTATTAAGTTGACTGGTTAGTGCTATTAATGATATGCAGAATAGTAAGGGAGATAAAGAATCACCTTGAAATATACCTCTTTTGATGTTTATTTCATCAGACTTATAGGTTCCATTTATATGATTGAGGTAAAGGGTTGTTTTCCATATAGACATGCACTGTTTGATGAAATTGATGATGACGGGCGATATCTTGTATATATTTAAAGTCTTTAAAATCCAGGAATGTGGCACACTATCGAATGCCTTTCGGTAGTCTATCCAGGCAGTACTAAGATTTTTCTTTGTCTTGTAGCAGTTTTCCAGGATCATTTTGTTAATTAGCAATTGGTCTTTACAGCCATAACAGCCACGTTTGCACCCTTTTTGTTCAAGCGGTATCATGTCATTTCTTTCTAAGAATAAATATGTTTGTTTTGTTAAAATAGATGTTAGTAGTTTATATGTTGTCGGAAGACATGTAATTGGTCTGTAGTTTTTCGGGTTGTTTGTGTCACCATTCTTGGGTAGAAGAAATGTAATTCCTTTTGTCATCCATGCAGGAATTTTAGTGGGATCGTCAACCATTTCTTGGAGTTCTTTGGCTA